>CM038795.1:65858272-65918802 GCA_021764765.1 Vicia sativa
ATAATCTACTACTCTTCATTGACTTCTCGAACTATCAAACAATCGATAGCAAAATCATAAAACTCTACTATCAATTTTTTCTCAATTCAAACTAAACCCACCAAACATCTCTTATCACTAACTCACCATCTCTTATCATCAACTTCCAACATATATACCTCAAATACAACATCAAAAACAATATCACCATCAATTGAAATTTCAACAACAACCTGACACACCAAAACAATGGAAACTATAACCCCATGGATCAAAATACTTAATTTTTCCTAAATCCACAACATATCTATCAAACCCTAACTATATGGAAAGGAAAATCAAACCCCTTACCTCTATTGGTTGATTGCAAGATGCTCCATCAAAGCCCCACCTCAAACTCTTGTAAGCGTCTTTTACCATCTTCTCCTCCTTGCTCTTCTTCTCAAAACCCTTTTCTTTTCTCAAACTCTCAAGTTTCTATTCTTGGCTTTTGTTTTACAAATGGGAAGAAATGAGGGAAAATGGCTTATATAACTTATTTTCCTTACTAGCATCCAAGTTCTCATGTTTGGTTTTGGTATAAATGAATGGAAGGAAAATAAGGAGAAAGGTTTATAAGAGTATTTTCCTTACTAGCAAGGATGTAAAACCCAATTCTAACAAAATGCTCCCCACCCTAATAATTTTATAATTAACACACTAATAATATCTACCAATAT
The DNA here is from genome assembly GCA_021764765.1 of Vicia sativa. NCBI lineage: Eukaryota > Viridiplantae > Streptophyta > Magnoliopsida > Fabales > Fabaceae > Vicia > Vicia sativa. The sequence continues at coordinate 65,858,971 of CM038795.1, forward strand.
TATCAATTCAATCAATTAAATAATTCCGAGGAATTAAATATCGGATCCAAATAACATTTTGGGAAGCAAGAGTTAATAAGACCGGACCCAGAACACAACGATACTTGAGATAAATTAATAGATATAATAACTAATATGAATATTCTGAAATGTAAGATAAATATCGATCATTAATTCGAAAATATTAATATAATATAATTTAATTAAAAACGGAAATTACGGTATTGACACACCCTTTATCTGGAAATGTCTTGGCGCCGCGTATTAGTCAAAATATATTTATTTATTTTGGTTGTCTTCCAAGAAAGTTTGAAGCCACAACCCATGAACACGGAAGAGTAAATCATGAAATGAAGTAGAGCTACATGTTTTATGGAAAGAAACATGCAATAACTTGGTGGTCACTATATGGAGAGTTTGTAGAAGTCAAATGAAAAAACATGGAAAGATAAAATAAATAATGACAAAATCAACAAGGAGGAACATTTTAGACATAAAGATTCAAGGGGTTGCCTGTCTTTGTAAACATTTAATTCTAATTTGGGGTTTAAATAGCGTAAGAGCAAGCAATACACATTCAAACTTTTATGTAAAAGGATGTTTTATTTAACTACTTTATAAAAACTATGAACTAAATTCTAATCGGAGAAAACACAAGTTTTATCTAATATATACAAAACAATTTTTATCATTAATTTTCTCATACTTTGGAATTTTAAAATTTTAAATATAATTTATAAATTCATTGGATAAACAAACTTATTAACAAATTTTTAAATAATGCAAACTAACAAAAATTGTAAGTATAATTTTTATCTCTTCTTTCATGTTTGTCACTCATTAATAGAGGAGTCCCGGGGTGTTCGCGGTGACACCTACTAAAGTGTGCGTGCATATATTAGTCAAACTATATTTATTTGGTCCTCAACAAATTTTGAAGCCACAACCCATGAACATGAAAATTCCTATCATGAAATAAAGTTGGGCTGCATGTTTTGTTGAAAGAAACATGCAAAAGTTGGTGGTCCTTTGCATGGAGAGTTTGTAGAAGTCAAATGCAAAAACATGGTAAGATATAATGAATAATGACAAAATAAACAAGGAGTAACATTTTATACTTAATGATTCAAGGGGTTTGCCTTTGTGTTTTGCGATGATTTCAATTACGGTTTTGGTTTAAATAATATAAGAGTAAGCAAATACATTCAAACTTTTATGTAAAGGATGTTTTACTTAGGCGCTTTATAAGAAACTACGAACTAAATTCTAAAAGAGAAAACACAAAGTTTTATCTAATATATACAAAACACTAATTTTGTTTCTTAATTTTCCCATAATGAAATTTTAAAATTTCAAATATAATTTATAAATTCATTGGATAAACAAACTTATTATTAACAAATTTTTAAATAATGCAAACTAACAAAATTATAAGTATAAATATTAACTCTTATTTCATGTTTGTCACTCATTACAGAGGAGGTCACGAAGGGTGTTGGTGACACACCTCTTATCACGAAATGTGCCAGCGTATTAGTCAAAATATTTATTTATTTTGGTTGTCTTCGATAAAGTTTGAAGGCCACAACCCATGAACACGGAAATCGTATCATGAAATGAAGTAGAGCTACATGTTTTTATGGAAAGAAACATGCAATAACTTAGTGGTCACTACATGGAGAGTTTGTAAAAGTCAAATGGAAAGACATGGAAGATAAAATAAATGACAAAATCAACAAGGATGGAACATTTTAGACATAAAGATTCAAAGGGTTGCCTTTGTCTTTGTAAACATTTAGGTTCTAGTTTGGGGTTTAAATAAGCAAAGAGTAAGCAATAGACATTTAAACTTTTATGTAAAAGGATGTTTTATTAGCTACTTTGTGAAACTATGAACTAAATTCAATGGAGAAAACACAAAGTTTTATCTAATGTAAACAGAACACTAATTTTGTAGTTAATTTCCCCATATTGAATTTTGAAAATTTCAAATATAATTTATAAATTCATTAAATAAACAAAATTATTATTATCAAACATATTATTAACAAATTTTTATATAATGCAAACTAAAAAAAAAAGAAGTATAATTACTATCCTTTGTTTCATGTTTGTCACTCATTAACAGAGGAGTTCTGAAGGTTGTTCGCGGTGGCACACCTATAAGTGTGTACGCATATATTAGTCAAATATATACATTTGGGAAAAATACCCTTTTTGGTCCTTTAAGTTTACCCCAAGGTCCATTTTGGTCCTTTGTCTAAAAAAAGTGCCAAGCTGGTCCTATAATTCTTTCAAAAGTGCCACGTTTGTCCTTTCCATCCACTCCGTTAGTCAGGGTTAATGGCAGCGCTTATGTGGCATTGTATGGCATTACCGTGTTTAGAAAATTTTCCATGTAGCAATTCCTTACAAGTGGGTTTCACGATCCTTTCATGAGTTTCATCTTGAAACAAAGACTTGTCATTCTTGAAGAAAAGGTGAAAGCAGCGGCGAAACGAGCAGGTGAAGCGTGATGCAGCGAGCGAAGAAGGTAGTGAGGACACATACATCGAAGGTGAAACGGACTTCTCATCAGGTAAGTTTCGCAATTCTATTTTCGTAGTTAGGGTTTCCTTGCCATTCGTATCTCTCTTCTCGATATTCATCTATCTATTTAGGGCATTGTGTGTAATGGAAATCTTTGAATATTACGATACACCACGATGGTGAATTTGTTAGTGAGGACTTGAGTGTGTATGCGAAGGTGAGATTCTTGATTTGAGGTAGATCTTGATATGTGGGGCTATTTTGAGTTATTGGGTGCTATTAAGGAACTGAGTTACTGACCATAGAAGATATACTGGGATCAAGCGGTGGAATGAATCTGTTGTTTGATGACAAAGGGGCCTTAGGATTGTGGAATCTATATAGGGTTCATTAAGTGTTGAAGTCTTTATTCAGCACCCATTGTCTGACACGAGATTATGTTGATGAGTGAAGTTATTTTAGATGAACACTTCGTGTAATGGAAGAGGATGCGATTAGACAGAGTCACGGTAAGTGAGGATGCGTTAGACAAAAGGAGGTAAGTGAGGATGCAGTTAGACACAATGAGGTAAGTGAGGGATGCTGTTAGACCAAATGAGGCAAGTGAGGATATTTGACCGATGAAGGAGGCAGTGAAGATGTTGTTATCGAGAATGAGGGCAAGTGAAGGTGAGGTTGGACGGAAGAATAACGTGAAGATGTTGTTATGCAGAATGAGGCAAGTGAAGGTGAGGTTGGACAAAAGGAGGCAAATGAAGATGTTGTTATACAAAATGAGGCAAGTGAAGGTGAGGTTGGATGGGAGGCAAGTGAAGATGAGAGGTTGGGCAGAAGGAGGCAGAGTATAATCTTTGGGCGGAATGATGATGATAGTTAAATGATGATAGCTCGATGATAGTAGCTTCAAGTATGATAGTGCAAGGAGGTTGTATTTGATGATGAAACTGATGAGTGTGATACTTGAGTTGGGAAGAAGGTAATGATGATGTAATAATGAGTGTGGCTGAAGCAAATAAAGAAGATTGTAAAGGAAATGATAATGAAATGAGGATCTTGTAAGTGAATGTGATAGTGAAGATAGCAATACTACCAAAGAGAAAGTATCCCATTTTCAAGCTTCTAAGGATATGTCCAATTACAAATGGGAAGTGGGTACATATTTTAGTACAAAAGATATCAAGGAAGCGGTTTGTCATACCCCAATTTTGACCTAATATACCACCTCACATTTTGCATCATTGCATCACTGCTTGATTCGAAACAATTAATCGGTGTAGCTTTCACAAGTCAAAATTAGGGTTTCATCACACATTTCATCCGAGACAAGAGGCTAACAATTAGGGTTTGATTTTACTCACCTCATTTGATCTATCTTGATCAAATCATCAACCCTCCCCGATCTTAGGATATCCAACTTGTTTCATTGATCTATCAAGGATCGACCAATTAGGGTTTGATCGAGATGAGAAATCTACGATTTTCTGATCAATGAATGAATTTTTGGTTGAGCAATATCTCGGATACAACATGTTGACCTAATTGCGGATTCAAAACATTACTAGTCCCGAGATTCATCATCGACTTAAAACATGGAAGATGAAATTTCATACATGAGAAAAGTCAAACTTTGACTTTTGGTCAACTTTTTCAAAACAAACTTTTCAATCATAAAATACTTCAAATGATATCATGATCATAAAAAAATCAAAGAATTTGGAAAAGTCAACAAAAAGTCAAATTTTCCCACACTTAGAAAAATTTTCAAGTGTTGAAATTTCTTATTTTTTCCAAACTTCATGGCATTATCTCACATAGTTCCACTTTGAATTGGAAAAAACTCAAAACATGAAAGTTGTAGCCCTTGAAACAAGCTTTCCAAAATGTCCAAGAACTCTCAAATCCATGGAGTCTAGCTACACTTTTGAATTTGAAACATAGAGCTCCAAAATCTTGAATTTCAAGTACAAACTTCACAATTATAGGTCATTTTGAGTTTCTTTCTTTCTAGAAGCATGCCACCTTGCCAATTGAGGATTAGAGCTGATAAATATCAGAAGAGAGTAATTGCAAAGAGATAAGATCAAGTTGGAAAAATTAACCATGGTTAAAAGGAAGTTTCCTTTTGCATTTAATGCAAAAAGACTTCACCCTCTAAACAAGTTGAATTACCAATGCCAATTCTTTGTACTTACCATTCAAGATTCATGGCCTATAAATAGGGTATCATTTTCAAATTCAAGACACACCAAAGCCATGCAAGTACATGCTTTCTCTTCTTACTTGAAATTCAAGAAACATAGTGAAAATTGAGAATTCTTGCAATTTTGAAATCTTGTGAAAACCATGAAGAATTTTGGTGTCTAACATATCTTATAATCAATATATAACTTGTTTGAAACATAAGATCAACACAAGAAACACTAAAACTCAATTGCACTTCATGCTTCAAAACTTATAAAGCGCCTAACTTTCAATTTGGACTTTGGCTTGAGCAACTAGAGTTTTAATCATCGAACATCATCAACATACATCATAGACATGATGCGGATCATAATATCAAGCTGTAACACTTCTAACCCGAATTGATTTCCATTTTGAGCTTATGCAGGTCGACTTGGGTAGAGAGTTTCAAATCATTCCGAACAGCGGTGATTACACCTTCCATAGAGGCCGTTGGTGCTCAAGCAAACATAAAAACTCAGCGGAAACACTCCTTCATTGAATTGATTCGGCTTCAATAGGTAAAATCAAACTTCGACTCTATGATTCTTTGATTCAAATGAAAAAACTCATGGCGTTTTGTTTTACATCCCGCGATCATTAACCCTCAATCAATTGACAAAATCATCCACCATACACAATTTCAATTAGATTTTCAATTACTAGGGTTCTTCATGTTCTTCAGAAATTTAATTATGTTTAACGGAAAATAAATGGAATTAACCACTACCATCATGTTCCTTGTTAAAATTCGTGCTAGTTTGATGTTTACATCATTCGTTTTCATTGAAATAAAGAAATCTATGGTGGTTGAAGGATTGAGGAAGGCGAAGATGGAGTTCGCGTGTTTCAAAATTCAAATAAAAGTTTGTAATATATTTAAGCTGTTTGGCATAAGTTAATGGATGTATCACCGCCGTGATTGCCAGCTCACTCTTAAAACTCTCTTGCTTGCCCTAATGGTCGGGTTCAAGCCTCCTTGGGACCATTTTTTTCAAACTTTGTATTTACAAACTTTGACATTTTCAAAACCAACCAAAACTCCTCATTTTGAGGTTATTTTGTACATTTGTCAATTAATGTATATATTTTATGATAGTGCAAAATTTTGAAAAAACTTTCATCGGTTATATTTTGATCGAGCGAAAATGACACTTTGGTACTTTTCAAAACACCTTTAAAGGTGATTTTTTCAAACTTTGAAGCGATTCTTTTCAAAACTTCTTATAAGTAAAATTCACATTTCAAAAACACTTTCAAAACCATTTCTTCAAAACTTTTCATCAAACTTGCATCTTTTACCATGATCGATCCGATTAAGCGATAAAACCGTCGTTTTCTCTTTTTTCTTAACGATCATGGGCCTCCCTCACGGTGTAGTCCCAACATTCTTTATGTACATACATATTTTCTTGTACATATCAAATTCTTTTCATATACGTACAAATTTTTACATTACATAATCTGATACTTTTGTAAATACTCAGTATAGACAAACTTTGATCGTTTGTTTTTGCTTAGCTTGTGTATACAATGAATACCATTGGTATTGAAAGGAGCATTATTCAAAATTGCTTTTTAAACCAATGGGCCACCCTTATGGTGTAAGTCCCACCCTCCCTGTACATCCACATCCTCCTTGTACATAAATACTCATTCGTGTACATATTTACTTCCTTGTACACAATTCAAACTTGTAAATAATCAAATTCGCTCGTTTTAAGCGATCCGAGACTTGTTTATATTTCATTCATAAACTCTTGTAAATAAACATCATGCATTGTTTATATTTCCTTCATAAACTCACAATACATATCTCACACACTTGTTTATATATAAACATCTAGTTATAACATAACAACTAGTCTAATCAATAGGTTCCCCGATTATGAAAGCCTCCTCTTGGGCTTTATACAAGATAACTCTCCCCGAGTTAGGCCTCCTCTTAGGCTTCATATAAGAAAACTCATTCATCGAGTTTGCCTCCGCTTAGCCGTATAACAACAACTCCCTGTTGAGTCGACCTCCTCTTGGGCTTGTTCAAAGAACTCCTCATTGAGTTTAGCCTTCTCTTGGGCATCATACAAAGAAAGAGACCGGGAAATCTCTTGACCTCCTATTGGGCTTCAATACAAAAATCACCAGCGTTAGATAGAACCCAGTAGTATAATTTCCGGTGAAATTGCTCTTAATCTAAAAGGATGGTTTCAGTGAAATCCTCTTAAAAAACTTGACCATACCCATAGCTTCCTCTTGAGCTTCATACAAGGACCCTCGATGACCCTGGAATGCCTCCTCTTGGGCTAACAATACAAGGACCCATGGGCTTCTTAAAAGCATCCCTTTAATCCAATCAATTTCTCCTCGAGATTTAGCGTTTATCATCTCTATGGAAAGTATCTCATCTATCACATCACATAATCAAAACTTTCAAACTCTTTTCAAACAAAAACATCTCTTATTACGTGGTAGTAGCAGCTTGTACACTCAAGCAAAACACCCAATGCTTACAATTAAAAGATTCAATCATCTTTTTCAAACATCTTTCTTAAACATGTAGTAGTAACTCTTGTATACTCAAACAAAACACCTATAACTTACGTGAAAGATTCAATCATTCAAACTTTCAAAATGTATGTGATGAAATAGATTAGATACATTTTTCATTAAGATGACATTTATACATTCTCTTAATAACATCCGTTGCTTCCACTAGCATAAGTGGGAACTACGATTGCTCGACTTTCTCAACATCCTTTTGAGAATCGTGAGCCTGGTCTCATCCTTGGCGAGCAAATTTCTTTCTCCCTCAAACCAAACAAACCATGATCCTGGATCAGAGCTACAAATGCTCGATTCCCATTAAGGGATATGTCATGGAAGATCAAAGATCTTTGCGAGCACAATAATAACAAACCTAGGATCCCATATAACCTATCCTTCTTAAAATCCCAAGGACTTTCCCAATCATAGAAATAGCAATTAAAACACACAAACATATCAAACATATTCATATATAAAGCTATAGATAACTATATATATTTAGGGTGCTCCATCTATTCCTTTATATAACAAACCCCCTTACCGAATACTCCCCAATGCGTTGCGTCTAGTTTGCGCTAGTCGTTCACATATCAAAAATCAATTGAGGTATTAACAACTTTCCCCTTTTCATAATCATTAAATCATCTTTTCTTGTGTTGAAAATAATAAAGCTTGATGCTCATGGCATCTTTATAAACAAATCAAAAATGCGTCGTTCGAGCGGAGAATCACGAATTCATATTGATTCCCTAAGCGTCCACTTCTTGAAACAGGGAAAAATGGCGACTCTACGGGGAGTACGCTAAATTTTGATTTTCAAAAAAATGTGACTACCTTTCCGGAGCACCAAGCTTTTTGTTTTCAAAAAGAAAAAAGGGGTTAAGCTTTCATATGTGCATATTTGTTTTCTTTATTGTGTGTTCTCGTTTTCATCGATGGAAAGAAATCTAACCGGTTAAGAAACATTTTAAGATCTAGGTGGGGTATAGTCCTATTAACTTGTGAGAAGTCTCGGTACTTACGGAGTTAATTTGAGATCCTCTCGGTGGAGTTGTCTTGGGGGTATTTGTGTTTAGCAAGTATTTGCGAAGACATTTTGCTTTCAAGGAACTTGCGTGAGTGTTGTAGAACACATAACCCATCACAGCCATTTAGGATGTAGTCAGAGATTATTGAGGCGTAAGCCTAGAATAGTTGTCATGCGAGACTACGATCGGCGAGTTTCTCTTGAAAATATTGGACCATCGGTATTCAACAAATCCAGATATTTCAAAGAAGTGTTGAACTGTATTATCGATAGAACCGTTTCACGGATGAATAAGCCCTAGAACTTACCCGTTTGATTCTTATCGTTGGCCTCATGCTCGTGACTTGAGCGCTTGACCGGTGTATAACTCTAACCATGTTTGCAACATTCATTCATGCATTCATTCAAAACTTCATTTCTCTTCCCATTTCCAAAGAATTTAGAGATTTTCTTTGTAAATATTTTAGGTTAGAGTGATGGACGTCGGAGGAAGATTCACCAAGAGATCAGTTTTAGAATTCTGACATAGGAAAGTTAAAGAGTTAGCATCCTTGGTAAAAGATCCTCTCGGTTTCAAAAGCGCTATGGAACTCTTTTAACTATTCGAACACTAACGTTGATGAAGGACTTCTCAAAACTTTCGTTCGGTTCTGATCCGGTTATCATTGTTTTACTTTCCACGATTATCGGTTGATGCCTACTTGAAGAAATGCGCTCACATACTAGGTATCTCGATATCGGACAAAGTGCCTTTCAATGGTTTGGAAGCCATTCAAGTCACCGATCATTGCGATGACTCATTAAAAGAAATCGAGATAGACAAAAACCTAACTACCGGAAAACTCTTAGGGTGACTTCAAAGTTCCTAATGGAGAAGGCTCTTAAATTCTGAGGCCGATAGTATGGTAGCCTTTGAAGCTATTTTAGCTTTACTCCTCTATGGATTGGTGTTGTTTCCCAACATCCCAAATTTCGTTGATATCAACGCCATTAGGATCTTTCCGATTGGAAATCCCGTTCCCACTTTGCTTGGTGACACTTACTTCTCCATTCATCATAGGAATCGTCAAGGAGATGGAACTATCGTGTGTTGTGTACCTCTGTTTTTCAAATGGGTTGTCTCACGCTTCTCTATCTTCCACGAAAACAAAGATGATTGGCATTGGTCTCGAAGACTCATGTCTCTTACAGCAGCGATATCCATTGGTATACCTTGGCGAGACAATGAGATGGAAATCATTGAAAGGCTGTGGAGAATTTGCCAGCATCCTCGATGCAGAAAGGAGGAATCAACTACAACCCATTCTGGCGAGGCGACACCTCGGATCGCAACTCTAGTAAACCTCTTGGATTTGAGTGAGAGTTACTTCTCATCATGAGGGAGAGGATTCCCAAGGATTGAGGCTAGGATGATCGAGCTTGGCATCACATCGAAAGAAAGAAAAGGTAAGGCAAGAATGGTGTAGCCATGAAACCTACACTTCTTGGGTAAGAAAAGAGCGAAAAAGAATTTGAATGCCTTACGCTTCTGAGGAACCCATGTTCTCAACCGCTTCTAAATCCACATGATTTTAAAATTAGAATATGAGGAGGAGCCACAGGCTTTGGCCAGATTAAGGGAGGCAGAAAGACAGCTGGAAGGCTAGGTTCCTTAGGGATGAAGATCTGGAGAAAGAGGAAGCTTGGTGATCTGGGCATCTGTCAGGCAGCAGAAGTTGGGCTATCGAGCCTTTGGATCTTCATCCAGGCGAGGACGATTAATTAGTTTAGATTGTAATTTTTTATCATTTATTTTATCATTTGTGTGAGCAATGCTCAAAACAATTGTTGTAATCTTCTTTCAATAATTAATAAAATATGTCTTTTCCATCAAATATTTGCGAATTTCTCTTGTAGTGTAAATTCTTTGGAAATTTTCTTTACATCATAATCATGCATCATACTTTTGCATTTTGAGTCTATTAGTCTAGAGTCTCGATCTTTGGAATTTCTTCAGCGAGAAAGGAAAGATCGCTGGTGTCGTGTCCGAGTTTCGACCGCGTCCCGACCTACTCGAACATCAATACACGTTCAAAAGAAGAATTAATGGAAGGATTTGAGCAAGAAAATGTTGAGCCGTGTACGGTAACAACACTGCAAGAAGAGGTGGAGAGACTCACTTCTTTGGTCAATTCATTGGCAATGTAGTCGACCACAGCATTTTCGGTAGGTCAAAATAAGCGGCGATTTGAAGACACCTACCAGTTTCAACATTGCAGCCAGATGCTCACTCTTCGGTATGCTAGAAGGCTATCCATGGGGCATGCCTTTCAACTTTGGCATCGGTTTACGCCAACGACTTCTCAAGTACAAACAACCACGCTTAGTACCTACTTTACGGCCAAAACCAACACTTACTCCGCCAGCGTGGAGTAACTCTTCAAAAGTAACAATGCGGTTTCTCAGCCGATCATGACAAACTCAAGCTTCCGTAGTGCACACTCTGTGACGAAGAAGTTCACCATATTCCGGCAGCAACACGAATTCATGTGGTTCGATGGAGAATCTCCGAGAACAACTCCTCAAAATGCGGCTTGAGATAAAAACAATTCGTGGAAAAGAATTGTTTGAAACGCCGGGATCTTTGCTTAGTTCGTAAGGATACTGCAAGAAATTCAAAGTCCCGACTTTGAAAAGTATAAAAAAAATTCCTGCCCTACAAAGTCATCTTACGATGTATGCCAGGAAAATGTCTACGTCTGTGACAATCCGGATTGTTAATCCACTACTTCAAGATAGTCTTCACAGTGCCCTTTTCGAAGTGGTACATGGGATTAGACAGTAGCAGTATCAAACATTTAATGACTTAGGTGAAGCCTTCAGTACAACAATACAAATTCAACTTGGATATGGCTCCCGATCGGGATCAACTCCGCTCCATGTCTCGGAAAGAGAAGAGAGACATTCAAAGAATAAGCTCAGCGTTGGAGGAAATTCTTTAGTCAACCCGCCATTAGAAGAGGAGATGACCAAAGTATTCTTAAACACTCTTGGTACATTTCTACTAGAACGAATGATCGCTAGCGCTCCGGAGATTTCAGAGATGGTAAGCATGGGAATGAGTAGAGGAAGGAGTTGAACGGACGCTGACGAAAGGGAACTTCTAGTGGAATTAGGAAGGTTGGAACCGTTTCCAAAGAAAAGGAACATGACATGGAATGGTATCCAGGAAGCGAAAGAATGTCGACCAAACAGCGGCAATTAGCTGCCATAGCACCCGCCGTTCGCAAGTCAAATACTGAATTGCTCCGGTTCCGCAAACTCAACAAACTCAGCAGCCTCGGCAATGAGCTCGGCCAGTTTAACAATCAAAACCGTGCGCCTCGGGTCTATAATTCACCCAATTCAATGGCGTACACCAAACTATACCACGCATTAATAGAAAGATATCGTCTGAGACAAGGTCACCACCTCCGGTCCCGAAAAATTGCCATGGTGCAAGCGGGACGTCTCTTGCCCTTTTCCCAAGGGCACCAGGCCCTGATCTTGAGCATTGCATAGCTAAAGGGCGTACGAGATTAGTAAGGTCTAATCTTCTTTCCTTTAGAAATACAAATCGAGCGTTACAAGCCAATCCGCTTCCATCACGGTGGACATCTGATGAAATCCGATACTAAGAAATACGAATCGATATCTCGTCACGAGATGTGAATCGATCGGAGGAAACTTAGTACATCTCCATGATACATATAGCCTTGATGGGTGCCTTCACTAAACACGATTACGCGCTTGCAACATCTGCTTCAAGAATCCTCAAGGATGTTTCTACCATAGGCGAGACATTCAACGATTGCTAAATATTGGTGACATACGGATCTACGAAATAGAGATGACTATAGCGTGAATACGGTAGGGCATTTCCGCATGAGCTTTTTAGTCTCGGATATTAACTCGGAAAATCCCGAGTGCGTTATGTGTCCCTGTTTCAATACGCCCAAGCATGTGGAGATTGAATATAATGGTTCATTTCGAGTCTCCTTTGGTGATTTGCTACGGTCTGTTCATGGTTCTACCAAAGTGATTCCCTATCAATACAATGCAACTTCGATAGAGGATGGGAAGGAGAAACCCATACCAACTCTTCCATTAATGTCAACATAAGCGAGATAGGACGAGTAACACGAAGTAGGCAGTACATACTCCATTACCACCAAGACCATTGCTTTGTCACATTGTTAGACAAAATCCGGTTAACATATCTCAGAATCCCACAATGATTCCATTAATCCAAGCACAAATGTTGGTCCTCACGATAGAACCAGCGTCAACCGAGATTTTGATGAGATACTAAAGTTAATTAAGAAAATGAGAGTACAGTCGTCGATCGGTGATCACGAGACTCCTCAAGATTTCAATCATCTCTACTCCTCAACTCCGAAGCTCACCGAGAAGCTTTAATGAAGGTACTAGACCAAGCTTATAGACCACGATGTGACTACGAGACCGGTTTGGAGTATTAACATAACATATGTGACTTATAATCTAAGTTTCGGTGATGAGGAACTTCGGAAGAAGGAAGATCCTGACTTGGCCTTGCACATCTCGATTTTTCCAATGATTCCACATCCAATGTATTGGTAGATATTGGTTCATCTTTGAACATAATGCCAAAAACAACACTCGCTCGTTTAGCTTACAAAGGGACACCAATGAAATTCAATGACATAGTGGTAAGAGCCTTTGACGGGTCACGGAAGTCAGTTATTGGGGAAGTCGATCTCCCGATGACAATCGGTCCGCACACTTTCCAAATTACTTTCCAGGTCATGGACGTGCCAACTGCTTACAGTTGTCTACTAGGAAGGCCTTGGATCCACGAAGCAGGAGCAGTGACTTCCACTCTCCATCAGAAGCTGAAATTCACAGTAAATGGAAAGCTAGTAACCATCCTCGGTGAACAAGCTTTACTAATAAGCCATTTGTCCAGCTTTTCTTTCATCACATCCAACGATGTTGAAGGACATCTCCGGGGACATCCGTTAGAAGATGAACATACTAGCAAAAGCGAGATCATCTATCTCTTCTTATAAAGCGGTAGCAGATAGTAAAGATGGTAATCTTGAAAGTTGGGGCAAGTAATCAAATCATCAAAAGAGACAAAGCGGGACTGGGTTCACACCGTATTCTCCAAAGACAAGCAAAAGATGACACCCGTCCGATCAAAAGTATTCCACGGTGGGGTTTCTTAAACCTGTTCTTGAGTTAACGTTATTACCATTGAAGGTGACAAAGGCGATCTTCACGGATCACGAAGAATGAAGCACTTATTTAAACAGCCACGAATATGTGTCTCAAGAAGAATCGTACCGCCCGTACTATCCTCCGTGATCAATTCAAAGGCATGTCCACGCAAAGAATGAAAATCTGCCTATCCCCTCGAAGTTTGGGATACCTTGGGAGAACAATGACAAATTTGACTATATGGTGAAATACACTGCGCCAGACTCAAAAATCAGGATCGAAGATATCCAGCCTAATGGATGGGGTGATTCTTTTGAGTATCCTAGTCAGCCAGAAGAGGTGTATACATATTCCCGATCTCATCCACCCGATCGAGTGCGAATGAAAATCTACTTTTGACACACACAGAGTTTGTTAAACGGATCCCGACTATCACTACATCAATGTAATTAGTGAGGATCAAGGGTATGACTCGGGATACGAATTAGAAAGTGTCGCCGACAATGAGTCTCTTCACTCAAAAGATTGGAGGGTGCGTCCCAAAATTCCATGCAAAGACCAACAGAAAATACATATGCTGTATCCCATACTTCTCGATCATTCATCCAACGAAGAAGATCGCTTTAAGCGAGGCAAAGTCCATCGTCGAGTCTTCAAGCCTTCTCGACCAACGACCAAAGTCTACTCGAGGATTAAGTAGAAGTGCAAGTACCTCGACTTCCAAGGAGTTCGCCACTCTTCCGGAAACTTGTTGAAGTTCGGACTAGCATCCTAGTTCTAAGTAGTTTATCTTTGCTTTTGTTTTGAACTCTCGCACGAATGAAGAGATGTTTTATAGGGTTTAGCTTTTAAATAATTTCTCTTTGTCTTGCCCAAGGCGAATGAGTTTGTATTTTAGGGCCCTGTTTCATATTGTGAATCATAAATAAACCACGTTGTTTTGATTCCACACGTTGTGTTTATTTTCATTTTACCCTTTTCTTGGAAATGATAATCCTAAAAACACAATAAAATCTTCAAAAAAAATCAATTAATGCATACACTTTCACATTAACTTTTTCAAAAAAAATGATAGAAAAAAGGAGTTAATTAATCAAACATAAATCAAATATGATTAACAGATGGACAAATCCGTTGAAAGCAATAACTCTATGCTCTCTCCCACTTTGAAATCCTCGTGAGTCGTTGAAGAAGAGATCCCGGATGAGATTTCTCGACTACTAAAGCACGAGGAAAGGATCATTCAACCTCACAAAGAACCTCTAGAAGCAATCAACTTGGGTTCGAGAAGATATAAAGAAGTGAATATCGGGCTTACAAAAGCTGACAACGTCGAGGGCAGTAGATCTTCTCAAAGAATATGTTGATGTGTTAACTTGGTCCTACCGGGATGTCCGGGTTTAGATACTGCATCGTGGAGCATCATTTGCCATTAAAGCAGTGTCCACAGTTAAGCGAAACGGAAAGAGTTCACCACGAAATGGCCGACAAAATCAAAAGAAAGTTCAAAAACATTTCGTAGCGGGTTTCCTCGTCCCACGAATATCCTCAATGGCTAGCCAACATAGTACATCTCCAAGAAAGACGGAAAGGTTAGGATGTGTGTTGACTACGGGATCTCGAACAAAGGAAGTCAAAGACGATTTCCCACTACCCGCATATTGACATGCTAGTGGATAGCAACTGCAAATTCAGCGTTTTCCTTCATGGATGGTTTCTCTGGCTACAATCGGATCGAGAATGGCTCTAGAAGACATGGAGAAGACATCTTTCATCACGCCATGGGGCGCGTTTTGCTACAAAGTAATGCCGTTTGGATTAAAGAATGCGGTGCGACTTATGACGAATGACTACTCTTTCATGACATGATGCACAAAGAGATCGAAGTCTACGTAGGCGACATGATAGCAAAGTATGACCTTTGAAGAAGAGCATAGAATATCTCTTAAAGTTGTTTCAACGACTAAGGAAATTCGACCGCTGAATCTAACAAATGCACCTTTGGGGTAAGATCGGAAAACTCCTAGGTTTCATCGTCGGTCGAGGTATTGAAGTTGACCTTGACAAAGTCAAGGCCATTCAGAAAATGCCTCGCCACATACGGAAAAGCAAGTAAGAGGATTTCTCGGACGGTTGAATTACATCTCAGTTATCTCTCAAATGCGCTACTTGTGGGCGATATTCAAGCTTCTCACAAAAATCAAGAAGTTGTGTGGACAAAAGATTGCCAAAAGCGTTTGGCGATGTCAAGGAATACATCGGAACTACCATCTGATCCCTCGATTGGAAGGAGAGATAGTTTATCATACACCTTACCGTCTTTGGAAGATTCCATGGGCTGCATGCTTGAGACAAAGATGAAACCGGTAGAAGGAGCATGCCATTACTACACGAGTAAAAATTCACAGTTGTGAAACTCGTTACTCCATGCTCGAGAAAACATGTTGTGTTTGGTATGGGCTTCAAAGCGTCTCCTTGATACATGATCAATCACACAACTTGGTTAATCTCAAAATGGATCCAATCAAGTATGTCTTTGAAAAGCCTTCCTTAACGGAGAGAATTGCTCGATGGCGAGATGCTTATGTCGAATATGACATCCATACCGTGCCCAAGCGATCAAAGGAAGCATTCGCCCGATCACTTGGCTGCTCGGTAGCTCAGCGAACAATCTCAAGTTTGACTTCCCGGATGAGGATGTTATGTACTTGAAGATGAAAGATTATGACGAACCGCTACGAAGAAGGTCTGATCGAATCTAGATGGGGCCTAATCTTTGATGGAAGCGATTAATGTCTTTAACAATGGAATTGGGCGATCATCATCACTCAAGGTTCTCATATCCGTTTTCCACCGGACTCTTTTGATTGCACCAACAACATCGCGAGAATATGAAGTTTGTATCATGGGTATCGAAGAAGCCATCGACTTAGGATCAAGATCCTTGATATATATGGAATTCAGCCCTTGTGATCAACCAAATCAAAGACAAGTATGAAACTCATCATCTTGGTTTGATTCCTTCTGAAGATTATGCAAGGCGTTTGTTGACTTTCTTCAACAAAGTTGAGCGCATCATATCCCCGAGATCGAATCGGATGGCGAGATGCCTTGGCTCTCTATCTTCCATGTTCAAAGTCAATGATTGGAATGATATGCCCAAATCCATGTCGCGGCATGTGAAGACTGCATATATATTAAGTAAGCGGTCTTGACAATAAAGCTGGTTCCGACATCAAACGTTTCCTTCAAACAAAGTACCCACTCGGGGCATCGTACAAAGATAGGAAAACTCTAAGGAGGCTTTCAGAAATTTCTTCTTAAATGAGATGTGCTATACAAAAGAAACTTGACATGGTTGCCTTTCGGTCGTCGAGAGGCAAGAAGCGACGATCATCCATGAAGTGCATGAAGGGTTCCTGGAACCCATTCAAATGGGCATGCGATGTCTAGAAAGATCTTAAGAAGGATACTATTGGATAACGATGGAATCGATTCTTTAATAACATCAAAAGATGTCACAAGTGCGGATCTCACGAGATAAGATCCATGTGCCGCCGACTCACTCAACGTTCTCTCCTCTCCGTGGCCTTTCTCCATGTGGGGCATTGACATGGTCAGGATGATCGGACCAAAGCGTCTAGCGGACGCCCGCTTCATTCTAGTGGTTATTGATTACTTCACCAAATGGGTCGAGCGGCATCTTACGCCAACGTTACAAGACAAGTGGTTGTGAGGTTCATCAAGAACAACCTCATTTGGCGATATGGAGTTCCGCAAGATCATTACATACAATGGATCGAAACTTGAACAAAAAATGATGAAGGAACTATGTGAGGAATTCAAGATCGAGCATCATAACTCATATCCTTACCGGCGAGATGAACAGTGCCGTTGACATAACAAAACATCAAAAGATGCGTCGGAAGATGGTTGTCACTTACAAGGCGGCGAAATGCTTTTTGCTTTCTGTGGGTATCGTGCTTGATGCGCACTTCAACGAGGGCAACTCCTTTTTCTGGTATACGGCATGGGCGGTGCTCCCGTGAAGTTGAGATTCCGTAAATGAGTTCTCATGGAAACTAAGTTGCTCGAGGCTGAATGGTGTCAAAGCGGTCGACCAGCTAAACTTAATTGAAGAAAGCGCGCCGCTTTGTGTCATGGACAGCTATATCAAGAAGAATGAAGAAAGCCTTTGACAAAAGGTCGACCTCGTGAATTCAGGCGACCTCGTGCTTAAAAAGATTTTGTATTTTCAACTTGATTCTAGGGAAAATGGACTCCTAATCTGAAGGCCCATACATCGTCAAAAGAAGCTTCTCGGTGGTGCTATGACTCTCCAACCATGGACGGTGATGAACTCCCGCATCCACGTGAATGTTGATGCGTCAAAAATACTTTGTCTAAAAACAAAAGAACAACTCGGTAAGTCGAAACCCCGAAAAGGGAGGCTTAGGCAAAAATGAGCGTCTCGGTGGACTGAAAACCTGAAAAGGCGGTCCAGGCAAAAATTAGAGACAATAAACAGAAATTATCCTGATAGATTGAAAACCTGAAAAGGAAATTTAGGCAAAAATAAGGATACAAAAATGACAAAGTAACTGCAATCAGTCCGTACTTCGTCAAAACTGAAGAAACTTCCATCAACGGATCTTCAATCAAATCTTCTAAAGCAACAAGCATCGTTGGAATTCAAAGTTGTTAGGAATAATAGTGGTTATTGCTTTCAATGTAGCCTTTTCCCAATAAATTATCATTTCCAACTCTTGTAAATAGCTCATGGAATCACGCCTTTGGCTGATTACCATTCTATCAATAAATTTGAGCCTTATGCCTTTTTGTTTACAATTCTTGCTTTATTCAGTTTTGCAAAATAACGTTTTTTTATTGTGAAAATTACTTTTTGAAACTAAAAAAGGTTTTTAAATGAATTTTTACATCAAATTTTTGAAATAAAAGAAAAATTTTCCTTTGAACTCTGAACACAGAAAGAACTTCAACAGTTTTCTCCATAAGTGTTTCGATCTACGAAAGATAGAACAAGCTACTCTGAAGTCTTCTTTTCCTCAGCGAGGGGTTATCAAAGGGCGATATTCTTATCAAAAAATTCCTGCAAAGTTGCCAATGAAATGCCTTTCTCCGAAAGTCTAAAGCATGCAACTCGGATCATCGATGCGTCGCCATCGATCACGGATTTTCTTTGAGTATTTGTTCGGCGTGACGTGGTCCTTTTCCCCAAATACCTCTTTGTTGTCTTGTCAAGTATTGTCAGCATGCATATAACATTCTTGACATTCATACATAATAACATCATTCATGCATTTTTCATTCCTCGAAATGTTTGCTTCCATATCATTTGGTTTAAATCACACTTACTCGTGTAAGTGCGATTATATCCCAACAGATTATCCCCAAGCGAGAAATACATTTTTTCTCTACCATATCCCAATGGATCATTCCTCATTAGGAACAAAGTCTTGATTGACTTTTCTTTCCCTTTCATTCTGGATAGAACCTTGTCTCTAACCAACAAAACAATAAGCAATAGCCTCGTCATCCGAGCCGCTTATTTCCTTTTCATCCTTAAACTTGTCATAAAACAATTGTTCTTCTCGGCAAATTCAAATCATGACAGTTCAAAATTTCCACGATTGTCTTTTGTCTAAAAGAAAACCTGTGTCTTTCAATCAAAATGCCCGCATCTTCTCGAAGCGAGATCCGGCGGGATTATAGCTTTGAAAATAGAAACTCATTTGAGATCTGTTTTCTCACTGTCTATTATTTACAAAGCTTGAATATGTATATCTCAAGATTTACCTTGTTATAGTTATCTTACATTGATGATTGGTAATATCTTCAACTCTTTGAGATCTGTTTCCATCATTGTGCGATATTCACGGTGAATACTTTCGAGCGTTTCAAATTTACCTTGTTATAGTTATCACTTCATTGATAATTGGTAATATCTTTGAGGTTCATTACCATGAACTATCATAAGGCGATAATTGGTAATATCATCTTAACACATTAAACATTGTCAAGAAATTTGACGAGGTAATCTCCGTTTCCCAAGCGAAACGAGATGTTCACATGTCTTTGTGAATTACTTTTTTTCAAATAGGGACATATTGCATGTTCCAAAAAACATGATTTTTTTCTTAAACAGATCGGTCATCCTCACAAATTTTCCCCACCATGTCATTTTCTTTGATATCATCCGGGTAAAAACTTTTACAATCATTTGCATCACTCGCATCTTTTGGTATCTTAGGTCCAAATTTAAATGATTCGATATTGGTCTTCACACCTATCAAAATGAAGATGTTTCATCTTCATATCTGATTAAAGAAACTTAAATAAGGGCATCTGTCATACCCCAATTTTGACCTAATATACCACCTCACATTTTGCATCATTGCATCACTATGATTCGGAGCAATTACGGGTGTAGCTTTCTGAGTCAAAATTAGGGTTTCATCACATTTTCATCCGAGACAAGAGGCTACCAATTAGGGTTTGAGTTTTACTCACCTCATTTGATCTATCTTGATCAAATCATCAACCTCGATCTTGGATATCCAACTTGTTTCATTGATCTATCAAGGATCGACCAATTAGGGTTTTGATCGAGGATGAGTTATCTACGATTTTTGATCAATGAATGACTTTTGGTTAGAGATTGATCTTCATATCTCAGATACAACATGTTGACCTAATTTCCGGATTCAAAACATCACAGAGTCCTGGATTCATTAGTCAAACAAAACATCTTTAATTTCAAGTACAAACTTCACAATTATAGGTCATTTTGAGTTTCTTTCTTTCTAGAAGCATGCCACCTTGCCAATTGAGGATTAGAGCTGATAAATATCAGAAGAGAGTAATTGCAAAGAGATAAGATCAAGTTGGAAAAATTAACCATGGTTAAAAGGAAGTTTCCTTTTGCATTTAATTCAAAAAAGACTTCGCTTGCCCTCTGAAGCAATTTGAATTACCAATGCCAATTCTTTGTGTACCATGAAATTCATGGACTATAAATAGAGGTATCATTTTCAAATTCAAAGACACATAAGCCATGCAAGTACATGCTTTCTCTCTTCTTACTTGAAATTCAAGAAACATAGTGAAAATTGAGAATTCTTGCAATTTGAAATCTTGTGAAAACCATGAAGAATTTTGGTGTCTAACATATCTTATAATCAATATATAACTTGTTTGAAACATAAGATCAACACAAGAAACACTAAAACTCAATAATGCACTTCATGCCCAAAACTTACAAAGCGCCATAACTTGAATTTGGACTTTGGCAGGCAACGAGTTTAATCATCCAAACATCATCAACATACATCATAGACATGATCACGGATCATTAATATCAATTTGTAACACTTCTAACCCGAATTCGGTTCCATTTTGAGCTCATCTTGGTCGACTTGGGTAGAGAGTTTCAAATCATTCCGAGCAAGCGGTGGTCCTACATAATCCATAGAGGTCGTTGGTGCTCAACAAACATAAAAACTCAATCGGAAACACTCCTTCATCGAATTGATTCCGGCTATTAGGTAAGAACTCAAACTCGAACTCTATGATTCTTTGATTCAAATGAAAAACTCATGGCCGTTTTGTTTACGCACAATCGATCATTAACCCTCAATCAATTGACAAATCATCCACCATACACAATTTCAATTAGATTTTCAGTTCTAGGGTTCTTCATGTTCTTTCAGAAATTTAATTATGTTTAACGAAAATAAATGGAATTAACCACTACCATCATGTTCCTTGTTAAAATTAAATGCTAGTTTGATGTTTACATCATTAGATTTTCATTGAGAAAAGAAATCTATGGGTAGTCGAAGGATTGAGGAAGAGCGAAGATGGGTTCCGCGTGTTTTCAAAATTCAAATAAAAGTTTGTAATATATTTAAGCGATTTGGCATAAGTTAATGGATGTATCGCCCGTGGATTCCAGACTCACTCTTAAAACTCTCTTGCCGCCTTGGCTAATGGTCCGGGTTCAAGCCTCCCTTGGGACCATTTTTATAAACTTTTGTATTTTTTTACAAACTTTGACATTTTCAAAACCCAACCAAAACTCCTCATTTTGAGGTGATTTTTTACACTTGTCAAATAATGTATCTATTTTATGATAGTGCAAAATTTTCAGAAAAAACTTTCATCCGGTTATATATTTTGATCGAGCGAAAACGACACTTTGTGTACTTTTCAAAACACCTTTAAAGGTGATTTTTTCAAACTTTTGAAGCCCGATTCTTTTCAAAACTTCTTATAAGTAAACTTCACATTTCAAAACACTTTCAAACCATTTCTTCAAAACTTTTCATCAAACTTGCATCTTTTACCATGATCGATCCGATTAAAAGCGATAAAACCAAATTCGTTTCTCTCGTTTCTTAACATCATGGGCCTCCCTTACAATTGTAAGTCCCAACATTCTTTATGTACATACATATTTTTCTTGTACATATCAAATTATTTTCACATACGTACAAATTTTACACTGTACATAATCTGAGATACTTTTGTAAATACTCAGTATAGACAAACTTTGATCGTTTGTTTTTCACTTATTGTGTATACTTCGAATACCATTGGTATTGAAAGGAGCATTATTCGGTGAAAGCTGCTTTTAAACCAATGGGCCACCCTTATGGTGTAAGTCCCAACCCTCCTATGTACATACATCCTCCTTGTACATAAATACTCATTCGTGTACATATTTACTTGTTTACACAATTCAAACTTGTAAATAATCAAGTTACGCTCATTTTAAAGCGATCGAGACGCTTGTTTATTTCATTCATAAATCTTGTAAATAAACATCATGCATTGTTTATATTTCCTTCATAAACTCATGTGACTACATATCACACACACACTTGTTTATATAACTGTCTAGTTATAACATAACAACTAGTCTAATCAATAGGTTCCCATTGCTTAAGCCTCCTCTTGGGCTTTATACAAGATAACTCTCCCCATAGAGTTCAGCCTCCTCTTGGGCTTCATATAAGAAAACTCATTCATCGAGTTTAGCCTCCGCTTAGGCTTCATATAAGACAACACTCCCTGTTGAGTCATCCTCTCTTGGGCTTCGCTTCAAAGAACTCCTCATTGAGTTTAGCCTTCTCTTGGGCATCATACAAAGAAAGAGACCAGAAATCTCTTAATGACCTCCTATTGGGCTTCCAATACAAAGAATCACCAGCGTTAAGATAGAACCAGTATAATTTCGGTGAAATTGCTCTTAATCCTAAAAGGATGGTTTCCGGTGAAATCCTTTTAAAGCCAAAGCCAGTCATACCCTATAGCTTCCTCTTGAGCTTCATACAAGGACTCGATGACCCTCGAATGCCTCCTCTTGGGCTAACAATACAAGGACCATGGGCTTTAAAAAGCATCCCTTTAATCCAATCAATTTCTCCTCGAGTTTGGGCGACATCATCTCTATGGAAGAAGTATCTCATCTATCACATCACATACAATCAAAAACTTTTCAAACTCTTTTCAAACAAAAACATCTCTTAATCAGTAAGTGGTAGTACGCTTGTACACTCAAGCAAAACACCCAATGCTTACAATTACAAAATTCAATCATCTTTTCAAACATCTTTCTTAAACATGTAGGTAGTAGCGCTTGTATACTCAAGCAAAACACCTATAACTTACGATGAAGATTCAATCATTCAAACTTTTCAAAATGTATGAGATGAAATAGATTAGATACATTTTCATTAAGATGACATTTGTGCATCTCTTAATAACATCCGTTGCTTCCACTAGCATAAGTGGGAACTACGATTGCTACGAATTTCTCAACATCCTTTTGAGAATACGTGACTGAGTCTCATCCTTGGCGAGCAAATTTCTTTCTCCCTCAAACCAAACAAACCATAGATCACAGCAGATCCGAGCTACAAATGCTCGATTCCCATAAGGGATATGTATGCGGAAGATCCAAAGATCTTTGAGAGCATAATAATAACAAAACCTAGGATCCCATATAACCTATCCTTCTTAAAATCCCAAGGAGAAACTTTCCCAATCATAGAAATAGCAATTAAAACATACAAACATATCAAACATATTCATATATAATATAGATAACTATATATATTTAGGGTGCTCATCTATTCCCTTTATATAACAAACCCCTTACCGGAATACTCCCCAATGCGTTGCGTCTAGTTTGCGCTAGTCGTTCACGCATATCAAAATCAATTGAGGGTATTAATGACTTTCCCTTTTTTCATAATCATTAAATCACAACTTCTTTAAAAATAATAAAGAAGCGATGTCATGACATCTTTATAAAACAAATCAAAAGGTAAATCGTTTTGGGCAGGAGAATCAATTCATATTCGATTCCACTGGCCGTCACTTTTCTTGTGAACACGCTTACCTCTTAGCCTGCGGTGTCTGAAATTTAAAGTACATCAAAAATGACAAGATAAGGGTTAGGGTTAGGTTGTAAGGATGGATGTGAATGGGAAGGTTATTGGGCTAAGTTGGATGTTGAGGATACTTGGCAACTAAGAAAGGTGGTAGACACCCATAGTTGCGATGAGAATATAATGTGAAGTTGTTGAAGACTAAATGGCAGCAAGAGGTTTGAATGCACTTAAAACCAACCCTAGAATGAAGGTTAAGGACATTAAGGAAAGGTCCGAGAGAAGTGGAATGTGGGGTTCAACAAAACCAAGGCTATAAGGGTTAGGTTGCGACAGAGACATGGTTGATGGGTCATTCTTAGGGATTATGCAAGGATTTATGACTATGCACATGAGTTGTTAAGATCTAACCCGAGTCAACTGAAAGTACATGTCCACCAGCTCAAGAGGTAGTGGTGTTCAGAAATTACACTTCAAAAGGGATTTACATATGCTTGGCAGCTTGCATGAGAAAGCTTCAGGTTAAGTAGACATTTCATAGGGCTTGATGGATGTTTTTGAAAGGCTCTGGAGGTCAAATCACATCCACCATAGGCGAGATCCCAATGATCAAATGCTACCAATAGCATATGCGAGTGTGAGAGTGAAAACAAGGAAAGTTGGACATGGTTCTTGGGCTGCTTGGTGATCTAAGTGGAAGAGAAGTGTCTCACTTACTTTTATTTCGATCAACAAAAGGTATGACTCTATTGTTAATTCTCAATTGATTAGTATTTTTAATAATTAAATTCTCATGTTTATCACAGTATTCTCATGTTTAATAATTAAATTCTACATATCATATCCCGAGGATTATTACTGCAATGGAGGAACTACTTCCTACAGTTGAACAAAGATTACGTGTTGAGGCATCTCTACAACAACTTTGGAAGAGATTTCGAGAAACTAAAGAAATTATATGGAAGGCATCCAAATCAACTTCTACCAAGCTTGGGAAAGAGATGAAAGTTATGAAACATATCAATGCGAAGCATACAAGCACATGATGTCTACCTCAAGGTTTTGGAGCAGATCATACTCCAAGACTCATAACAAATGCGATGGATTCTCAATAATATGTCGAAATCCTTTAATAGTGTTATTTTGAGTCAAGGGCCAAGCCATTAATAACCATGGTGGAAGAAATTAGGATGTACATGATGGAGATGGGCTACAAGCAGATGAGGTTTGAGATTATCGGATGCAGATGTTGCCAAACATTATGAAAAAGGTTGAGAAAACAAGTTCATTCACAAACATGTAGCTTCCAGTTAAAATTTTTAAACAAGCATTTTTACGTGTTAGAATGTCGACTTTGGAATGTCCATTTGATGTCTTAATTTGGAATGTCTATTTTTACGTGTTAGGATCTGATGAGCATATGTTTGAAGTGAGGCATCTGGAAAATTCTACAAAATTCTTGTAAACTTAAAGGAAAAAATCTATTCATGCGAGAAGATGGGAGCCAACGGTGCCTACCATGTGTTCATTCTCTTAAAGAATGAAAAATAGGAACCATAGTATTGATGAATACATTCCTGATTATTACAGGAAATCTAGATATTTGCAAGTGTACAAACCTATCATATTTCCTATTAATGGCTCAAACCTATGGGTTCTGTTGAGTACCATGATGTTATGCCACCCAAATTAGGAAAATGCTGAAGGCCAAAGAAAAGGAGAATTTAGAGCAAGGTGAGCTAGATTAGTGCGATAAAAGATGAGAAGAACAGGATTCATTGTAAAGTGTAGCAGGTGTAGAAGGTAGGTCACAAAAGCTTACTTGTAAGGTGCCTTCTACTAGTCGGACTTCACTACCAGAGTACCAGGCGGCTGACCATCATACCACAAGTACCACGGTGGCTTCTCAACCTTCTCAATCATCTCAAGCATCTGTATCTCAAGCATTTGTACCAGTGGCATACGTACCGGTGGCATCAAAGCGTTAGCATCTCAATCATCTAAAGTGGGTTCTGGTCCAAGCTACCGACCATCTCAATCTAAATCATCCAAAAGTTTATCGGTTAGAAGGCCCGAATGCACCATTTGTCCCACGGGTCCAACAACGAGGTTAAAGGCATCAAGAAGTGTTGTAGGTGCAACAACAAGAAGGACAACACCAACTAAAAGAGCAACTTTCCACAATTGGAAACTTTAGTTTGCTTTTATGTCTATTTTGGATTAGGATTGGACCTATAGTATGCATGTTTTGGCTTTTATGTTGTTTTGTTAGAATTGGTTATGTTAAGTTGTTTTTGATCATGTAATATCAAGGTGTTTTGTTCTTTTTGGACTGTAATATCGGTACATTTACATTGGACACCATGTATCGGGTTGTTTTGTACACAACTTAGTGGTATCCACCCTTATAATTATAAGTTGTTACCATCCTTAATTACTCATTAGGTTACATTGATCAAAATGCTACTAATATCTTCTGGTATGTTTTACATTGATGAGAAGTTTCATCAAGTTGAACTTTTCATTTAAATTACATTTTTCAACTAAGTGAAAAACTGTTTTAAAACTATAAAAATCAAACCATTTATGTTTTGAACATGTAAAATTTCCATTTATGTTGCAAAACTGTTTATGTTGCAAACCATTTATGTTGTAAAACTATTTTGAACTATGTAAAATTTCCATTTATGTTGTTACCTATCTAATTTATACAGTATGTTACATTGATCAAAATGCTACAAGTTCAATTATGTTTTACATTGATCAAAATGCTACTAGTTCAAAATTCAAATTCATAATGATACTCTCTTCATCATTCAACAAGTCTACACCTTAAACATGCTACTCTCTTCAAATTCATAATGATCAAAATGCTACTAGTTACGTATGTCTTACACCTTAAACATACAATCAATTCAACGAGTCTATTACAACATCATCAAATTACAACAACTAACATAATAAAGAAGAATCTTTTCCATTTTTCGGAATTCATCATCTTCTTCATTTCAATTTGTAACTCCATTATCTTATGTTTCAAGCCATCCTTCCTTTCCTTTAGATGATGTATCTCCATCTTTGCTCCATCAAGCTCATTTATGACTTCTCCGGACCTATTATTCATTTCTTTATAAGCGATCCTTCAAATCCACCACATCATCAAAGAACCATTGAAAGTATCCACTTGATTCGATGAACCACCTGATGGTGACATCCGTTCATCTCGCTATCGAACAAGAATATATGAAAACCATTTTAATTTCATACTTACCTTAATGACAACAACGAATTGCTTCCCAAAGTTTGTGTCGTAGCCTTGAAGAACTTGATTCTCCACAACCACATAGGTCTCCATGCAACTTTCCATCTAAGCTTCCATCTCTATTGCAATCGTCACGAAGACGGATCTCGATGATGCTTCCTTAATCATATGGAGGAATTTCAAATTCAAAATGTGAACCCAAATTTGAGGATTTACAGGCGACTTGAAGATGGTGTACATAACATTCCATGTGACACCTTGCGCATGCAAACCAAGCGTTCGTTTGTGCCTTTTAGACGGAAAGGACTCCTATGGCACTTTTGAAAGAATTATAGGACCAGTTTGGCACTTTTTTAGATAAAGGACCAAAATGGACCTTGGGGGTAAACAAGGACCAAAAGGGTATTTTGCAATTTATTTATTTTGGTTGTCCTCCATTAAATTTTGAAGGCCACAACTCATGAACATTAAAATTCCTATCATGAAATGAAGTTGGGCTGCATGTTTTTGAGAAGAAACATGCAATAAGTTGTGTACTGCATTGGTAGTTTCTAAGTCAAATAAAAACATGGTAAGATATAATGAATAATGACAAAATAAACAAAGTACAACATTTTAGACATAATTGTTAGTGTTTAAGTTGGCATCAATTTTGGTAAAACTAGGCTTAGAAATGTCTTGATAGATGTCATGACATTCGAGAGATTGAAGATAAATCCTCCTGGACAAGGATGGTAAAAGAAATGCAGTTCGAGCAGGGGAAGCTAAAGGCATCTTTGAAATCTATGACGATGCGATGTCTGCGGATGTTATGACATTGATGTAAACGTCTGTTCTGAAATCGATTTTCTGAGATTTTGAGGAAGTTTTTGAGCATTTTATTTATGTTTTTTCTGTTATTAGAAAGCATGCTCACGTGGCTGCTGGTTAATCTTAATTAAACCTAAATTGGTTGTTGAACAAACCATGTTTTTAGGAAATTAAGTAAACCCTAGCTATCTTTATGGAAATAGCTGAAGATTCAGAATTGCTTCTATAAAAGAATTCAACCTTACTCTACGTACGCCTCTGGTTTCATTATGAAGACATTGAAGGCTTTTGTTTGTGTCTTGTTAGGATTTGTAGCAGTTGGTATTGTGTATTCTAGTTTCTCTTGTGAGAGCAAGCAACTATCAATTGATAAGTGCATGGACTCATTTCTTTGTAAAGGGTAGTTTATCACTCAAAGCTTTAACCACGAGTGTTTGTCTCTTGATTGAAGCTTTGAAGCAAGATCAAGATATTTTATTGAAATTGTGTCTTCACAATTCAATTAGTCAATAGGTTGATATCAACTGCGGTGATTGAGGGAGTGAGTAGGAACTCATATCTAAGTAGGACTTAGGTAAAAGGGTCATTGGGTAGTGATTAGTGAAGGCTTTCAACTGGTGTGTTGGCTGTAGGGTCTTCAATTGATCACTGCTAATAATTGAACTTTCTCCACGGCTTGGTAGCCCCAGGATGTAGTTTGTTGAGACAGAGCGGGTGAACAACTTATTGTGTTATTCTTTGCTTTACATGTTCTTTGGAGATTGCTAACAGATGTCGAATCTACATGTCATAACATTCTGTGACATCAAGTATCATTGCCCGAGAATTTCAATTGGCATCGGGCGAGACTTACAGCTTGTTATTTGGGTGAGATCCCAGGGATAATAGTTTGGCATAATGGATAAAGAAGCGGGATTTGGAGGTGAATACCTATTACGGATGGGTCTAATTATGAGTCTTGGAAGCCTCGTATGGTTGCCTTCTTAAGATCAGTGGATATCAAGGCTTTGAGAGCTGGCGATAAAGGATGGAAACATCCAGCCAAGGTTGAGAAAGATGGGTCTACGCCTTGAAACACGAGGAGGAATGGAGCAAAGAGGAAGAGGAGGCGCTGCAGGAAACTCTAAAGCATTGAATGCTCTATTTAATGGTATTGTGAAATATCTTCGATTGGTTCATCAATGTGAGCGGCCAAGGATGTTGGGACACCTCAAAACTACTCATGGGGAACATCTAAGGTGAAGATGTCAAGACTCGGATGCTCACTACCAAATTTGAGTATGAAGATGAAGGAAGATGAGAATATTCATGAATTTCACATGAATATTTTGGAAGTGCCAATGCTCGGGAGCACTTGGTGAAAAGATGTCGGAAGAAGGCGGTGAAAGATTCTCGGATCCTTGCCTAAGAGATTTAATGAAAGTCAACTGCAATAGAGGAGGCTCGGGAACCGTGACACCTTGAAGGTTGAAGGCCCGATAGGATCTCTTATGACTTTGAGATGGGAATCAGGTGAAACTATTGACAAGAAGAACAAGAGCATAGCACTTGTGTCAATTACGAAGAGGGATGCAAGGAGAAGATGAGAGAAGATATACGAAGCTATAGTCATGCTTGGAAGGTTAATGAGCGGTCGGAGGTGATCCAAAGTCAAGGTCACATGTCAGGACACCATCGACATCAGCGAGATCTTAACAGTTCAGCGGAAGATCCAAGTCGAAGAAAAATCAGCGTGAGAGGGTCCAATGTCAGATGGATATGGTCATGTGAAATTTGAATGTCCCTTTTAAAGAAACAAAGGAAAGGGATGGCCGATCGTAGTGAGTGGTGAGTCCCGGAAGTGAATCCAGGAAGAAGCATTAAACTTGTCCTGCACCTTCGGAAGATGTAATTCGAGATAATGACTCTAGTGATGAGGAAGTGACCTTTGAAGAGAACTATACTTACAAGCTGTGTATCAAGTGGTGAGTATGGCCGAGAGATAAGCAGAAAAAATTTGATTGAGAAGTTGGAGGCGGACAATGTGGGTGAGAAGAAGGAGAATACGATCACTATAAGTCATCTCAGCAGTGAAATTGTATGTTAAATTCAAGCTTGATCGGATATTCAATCTGTCAAAATCTTGACCAATGGGCCGATAAGTTGGAAGAAATTCTTGACTTAGACAAATCTGGAAATAATAGTTTAGGATATGTGTTTGAAAAGCTTAACACATTGATGACATCAAGAAGAATAGACATAGGAAAACAATGTCAAAGCGGTGTCACAACCCAAAAGCAGAAATGTAATACGGCTCGGGGTATATGGCGCAAAGAGGTTGTTTAACCAGGAATGGAACAAACTGGGAAGTGATGACAAAGAAGATGTCATACCACAAGTCAAGGATTAGATGCGCTTTCGGGATATGTGGAGACAAGAGTTATTGTTAATAACAAAAGGAAGAAACAGGACCTAATGGACCAATGTCCAAAGCAGGATGTCACAACATTGGGTGCAACATCAAAATCATAAGACATGAACAAAGGTTTCAAAGATGGAATGTCATTATTGGAAGGTTTGGTCACATAAAATCCTTTGCTCTGGGCTACATGGATATCTAATCAAGGGTCTTATGTGAAGCTAAAACCAACGGTATCATACTCTCAACGATGGAAGAAGGCATTTGCTACGGTAGCTAACATTTCCTTAAGTATGTCTGTCAGCAAGATGGTACTTTGGCAGATGGTTGTTACAATCACATATTTGGAGCGAAGCTTCTCAACAATGTTACATCCTCTACGGTATATGCAACTGGAGATGGAGCCAAAGGAGAAATCAAAGGTATTGGAAACTGTTAGCGGTGGAGTTCCAAGCCTAAATGGAGTATTACTTGTAAAAGGTTTGTTGCAAATCTCATTAGCATAAGTCGGCTATGTGATATGGATTCACCGATCCCGACAACTCAAGTCACGAATGTCTTGTAATCAATGGTGATCAAGTAGTGATGAGGAGAATTCGGATCAAGGACAAGCTTTGCTACAGAGTGGGAATGCAAGCACCTCTGTCCTCTATGAGTTCCACGGATGAAGAGGAAGTAGAGTTGTGGCAGCAAGTGTCGTATCCACGCCTCGGAGGAATGAAGAGGTTTAGTTCCATAGGGGAGTCGGGAAGGATACCAAGATTGTTCATAGACAAAAGGAAAATCTACGTGATAAGTATGAGGCTGACGAGGGGAAGTCAGAATGTCACTCTCAATGTCTGACATCGACCACTTGTGTAAAATCTTGAAGCAAATTACTAGGATCGCGGCATGAAAGGATAACCAATTGTCTTATTATTGTCAAAAGGATACGCAGAGAGTCTGAATGAAACTCTTTTTAATCGGAGGGAAAAAGGTCATGGCATCCATCTGTCAATAGCATAAATCTTTGAAGGAATATCGAGACACATTGATGGAAGGTAACCTTCCTTCACAGGCAGTATGCAAAATTGTGTCAAGAAGCTTACCTTGAATAATAAGCGGAGTTACTCAGGACTCTTACCTCTCTCATATTTGAAATGTCCAAGAAATCCGATTGGAGAAAAGGGTTGCTCAAAGCTTGAGTAAGAAGTCATTGATGGATGTTCTGTAGAAAGCAGGTCTAATGTTTGGATCGTAAAACAAAGCTGTCTATATATACAAGGTTAAAGTTGATCACATAGAAGGCTGGTAGCAATTGTTCTCGAGATACGGATGAAGCGGATCTTGATTGAATACAATGTCATACGAGGATGTCATGACTTTGTCTTTATGACATTATTACAAAAGTTCTTGAGTTAGTCAAACAAGACACAAGGGACAAATTGGGATTGTGTCAATATGAGAGTTGTAGCATTAGCGTTGTTCTGACAACAAGGGATAAAATGGACTTGTTTTTCAATTACTCATAAGTGGGTTATTTAAGTATTTTCATCCTCATTTTAAAGTCCAAGAATAGGAAGAGACTCCCACATATAAGTTTCTCCTTCAAAGATATCCTTTCTTCATCTAAAAGAAACTACGAAATCCTTGCCATTTTAGCTCTCGGTCTCTCAGTGACAACCAACAGCGAAAATGTCTTCATCCTCGTCATCATCCCAAAGGCAGGCTCTCATCTCCCTCCATGGTGAAGTCAGGAAATATTGAATCCATGCAAAATTTGAGCCTGAAGGTTACTCCATTTTGCGGCGTAGCTCACGATCGGAAAAGTTAAGAAATTAGCACAAGAAATGCAAAGAAGATCACAAGCATCCCCTGCAGTAAGACCTACTGTTCCATCATCTTAGTTCCCCGGAAAAGAGTGAACCCGGAGAGGGTCTGGAGTCTGCGCGGCAATAGCTAGGATAGTGATGGTATCCTAAATGAGAATCAATATGTTGCCGGAGTTTCGGTCCTCTAAATGAAAAGTCGCTAGCTGGCTTAGCGGTGGATCCAAGATATCACAGAGGATGTCGAACATAAAGGTGATCATAATATTACTCTATCAAGATAATGAAGATGTGATTTACGATGATGTTCTTAGAATCTCGACTAAATTATTTAGGATGAAACTCCTGCGACTATATCTCTACGATAGTATCCTAGAAGAGAGACTCGAGCTGAGTTGATGATAATCTTGAAAAGTCCCTCTTCAAGATTCGAGAATTGGATGAAACTCACATCAAATCGGATCACGGATGAAGTATTCTCGAGACAATGCCTCATTGCCAATGTTAATCCTAGCATTGCAAAGGGATGATGATGAAGAAAAGGGAAAAAGCAGTGCCTCGCGCCCAGCCTGTTAAAGAAAGGTTGATGTAAATGTTTCTAAAAGTGAAAGCGGACGAGGTGAACCCTACACAAAATGTAGGCAAAAACTGTGGTGGTGGCTCCGGACCCAGAGGACACCAATTGTAAAGAAAGAAAAATGCACGAATCTTTAGAGTCGAGATCAAGTTCCGAGTTTGATGTTGAAATAGAATGTCAACGACATCCATCCAAGGAAGAAGGCAAATCTTGGAAGCGCCCATGGTGCACAAGTGGCATGACAACATCTCTCATTCCATCATCAGAAATGCTGAGATGGAAGTATGTTTGTGAAGAGGATTTCTTTGGAAGGGAGTTGAATAAGTGCTGCAGGTGTAAAGTTATGCATCGATTAAGGAGGCAGGGCCCAGTGAAAGCAGTGGAGAAACTCTCAAAGCATATGAAACTTTAGTGAGAGTTTATTGTCAATCTCAAATGGGCTGTGGGGATAGGGTTGATGATTACGGGGCTGTTTATGTGAGGGGAGAAAAGTCAAGTTTTCTTCAAATGTGATCATGATAGATTCTAGGTAGATCTTACTAACACTCGGCCCAGGAAGGAGGCCCGACAACAAGATTTGTCAAACCATCCTTTGCCGACAAGTCGAGACAATGGCCTCTAAGGAAAACTCTCATTAGCAAATTGAGTGTCAAATTTGCCCATCTGCATAAGATTAATGCTTTGGCCCAGGTCTGACCAATCACAATCCACTATTTCTAATGGATTGGGAAGATTCATTTATCGTAATAGGAACTGAAACTACCTTTGACTATGGATCCTACATATTTGATCGGACACTCGAGCATGCTAGCGGCTATGCTATCAAGACCAATAGCCTTTCCCTCCTGCTTGTGTGGAATTATAATTGATTAGCATCCAATTTCTTGGTAGAGGAGAGATTCGATCTGTGAGAACCCACACTCTTAGCTTCCCTACAAAGCTGTTCGAGGAAGCGTGTCCCGAAACATTGTCATGACATCTGGCACAAGGACCATTTTGTCAAAAAATTCTCGGAAGGCAAATCATTCTTTGTGCTAAAAGCAACTTCTGAGGAGCTTGAGCAAGAAAATGCGGAAGAGCTTATCTCTCGGCTAAGCAGGACATGAGGTTGAGGATGAAGAAAGGCGTAATGATGTTGGTGATGTGAAGATGATGATAGGATGGGCGTGCTGAATGTAACACCCTTCTAAATATAGAATATATTAATTATCAATGATTAAAGTCATATTTCATCGAGTTAACACGGAACAAGGGATGCCACAATTATTAAATAAAATAAAACCTCCAATAAAACAGTAGCCATGCTACGAGATCATTATTCAAATAATTCTTGATTAAGACCATGTCTTACGGAAAAATATAAACACGGAATAAACCAAATTATAATTGTTCCCAAATGAAATTCAAAATGAATAGCAACTAATTTCTCATCTACGTTCCGGTGTTACAACTGTCGAGCATGTGACACATTGACTCAAATGACAGCTCTAAGCCATCCTCACCGATTCACGAGCTGCTAACAATCTAAATTGTAAAGTAAGGGTGAACTTCTCATAATTAAAACACATGTAAGCTTTTTCAGTGTAATATATCACAAGCATATCATTTCACCCATTTCATAATAAATTGATTTTAACACTCGAGACACAATGATACAAGTCATTATGTATAATCAATAACCAACCAAAAGGAGTGTAACACTGAAGACATCTAACATGTTACAATCTCATGCAAACTAAAATAGACAAATCCTGTACAATCATCATAATAATATGTTCCGTCTAAACACCGGACGAATCCAGCCTAACCACCCATCCTCACTCGGGTATCGGTTATCGGCAATACAAAGTCAAATTCACACAATGGGAATTAACTTCACAAAACAATGCATATGCATGCATAACATCATGCAATATTCACCAGAGTTATGACCACGCCGGACGCTTTAAGCCATCATCAACCACAACATGATATCATCAAGCTATCATGAAATAATCATCACAAGCATAATATGCCAAACACTTACCTTAAATTGGTAAGACTATTCACCGTTATATACCACAACAACAACAAGCGAGATCAACAACTATCGAGCATATACAACACCAACAAAACACATGGTATCAAATACAATCCTTGAACACACCGATTATCATAAACCGATAAAACCACATGATATCTCACGATCCTGCAAACCATCATTAGCAACATAAACATGTTGTTCATTCCACAATCTGAATACATCATTCCTCACCGGTTTCCCGCTACACTTACACATGTGCATCGACGTAATCACTTACTTGAAATTCGACTCATTTTTCAAATAATTTCAATTTTTAGAAAATCTTTCATTTTATAAAAATAGAGCATTAAAATTTAAAATAACGTCCAGCGGCACTCAAAACGGACTTACGGTTTGATTATGAATTTCAAAGTTTAATATTTTCAAAAAGTTCTTTGCGAACGGTTCCCCGCTATGTACAACAGGTTCACGAGTTCAAAATTAGCGTTTGGAAAATGTATGGGAACGGTTCGAAACATGGAACCGTTCCTGAGTGTATTTTGCCTATTTTCATAATTTTCCTTTAATGGAACGGTTCTACCCTTTGGGAACCGGTTATAAATCCTTAAAGTCAAATGCACTTTTGACGACATTTATTCATTCTCAACCAAAACCAAACATACCCATCTGAATTGCAACGCGAAACACCAAAATAAATCTAATTTTGCACCATTATAACATCAAACCACAATTCCATCATTCTTATTCATCAAGTGACACTCAATTGTTTGATCTATAATTTCCAAACCTGATAAAGGGATAATTCTATGAACCTACAACATTCTAAGCAAGGTTCCCTAACATACTATGATCATACCATTGAATATCTAAACCGGAAATATGCATTAACTAATCAAAATCACCCCTTACCTTGTGGGTTCTTGACTTCCGACGAAAAATGGTTTTCCTCCTTCTTTTCCTCTTCTCAGTTTCACGTGTAATGACTTTTCGATAACCTTCCTTTTCTTTTCCTTTTTATCCTCCTTTATTTATTCCTTTTTATTATCATTCTATAATAATAATAATAATGATAAAATAAATTATTAGAGCTTTACTCCATACACCCCTCAACTACTACTCTTACACCATAGATTCAAATTCTCTTCTTATTTATTTTTTCTAAATTCTATTATTCCAATAATTCCCAAAATCAATTTAATTAATTACATAATTCCAATTCCAATTTAATAATAATTGAAAATATGGGGTGTTACAACTCACCCCCCATAGAATATTTTAGTCCTCGAAAATTCACTTGATACTAATAACCCACGATATGACTCTTGGATCCTTCCTTCCAACTATCATCATGTTTGACATCATTTTCAATACCACTAAATATCCTTCTTATTCAACCACTATAATCCCCCCGCGATCCATTGCTATCGGGTTAGAATGCATCAGTTCATCTCACTTTTACCCCTTCACTCTAGGATACATGTTATCAACTTCATTATCTGCCAACACAATTATTAGAACCTCCACATAACATGATGTCCACAACATTTATACCCAATGCCAGTACCTGGGCTACGTTCCAATGATCGAGCTTGCAAATTAATACATCTATCACGGATGGATGTAACACAATAAACACAGAACCCTTCACTAACAATTCTACTTTGAAATTTCTAGCGTTTCATAAACTCCACACCTTCTAACGTTTAATTTGTGACTTCCAAAATCATACTTTCGCGCCAACAAGTGCATCACATACGCTTCCATTTCGTGACTACGATTATTACCTTAAGTCATTATCTTCATTTGATTCTCATCAACACCAACTCTACAAGTTTCATATTTCTTTAGCCTCTCTTTAGTATCTACGAGAAAATCATTGTCCACCTTTTTACATTCAAACCTTACTCTATGGCTTGACTCGCATACACACTCAGTCTCCGACTTGTTGAATAATTTCAAGTCTTTTTCATAGCCTTTTCCTCTTAGTTTCATGCGAACTGATGAACTACTATCCTCAATAGAACGTCAACCACTTCACACACTATCAAGCTTGCAAGATAGTCTATTCAATCGACACGATCCGTCTATTATCAACAAGAGATTAAGGGTGATCAGTTCCTCAATTTGTCAATAGATAGCAAGCAATCACAATGGAGTATAAACCACCGTACCAAACTATAATAGCATTCCTTTAGAACTCGTGCTCAAAGTCACCCAAAAGCACCATGGTCCAATCATCTTCTTTTAAGGTTTACAACTTCTTCCACACTTATTTCTCATTTGATACTCGATGATGAGATACCATCGATCAAACAATTTACATAATCTTCTTCACACTCACTTAGCATCACATGATTGTTAAGTATTTTCCCACTCATGAGATGCTAACATACCAAATACACCATAACTCATTTTATTTCCATTTGAAGTTCTTATCCATGCGAGAGAATTTTAACGACATTCACAATTCTTAGTCTTCCTTTAAATCTCTATATCTAGGATCCATATATGTTCATCCCGAATCTTATTTCAAATGCAATCTCGTAATACATCTCATCATATGATCGGTAAAAGAAACTTCAACATTTTCTTAACACATGTCAATATTTGACAAAACATGATGCATTTCCTATCAATTTTTTTTCTTACAACAATATCTTTTCTCAAAAGCTAACGTCCTTATCCATCCTTAATCGACATGGTGCATCTCTAATACTTTCGCATTCTTCTAATACCAACATCTCATTCATTAAGAATATATCATTCTTGACCTCGTCTCAAATAAACTGCGACTGTTAGATTATCCATAAAATCTTCTAATACATGAACTAATTTTTGGATTTTCCCACTACAACCATCGACCTTAGATGGGTTCACCGCATTACCGTCACTGAGATAACATGATAAAACTCATATCCTCATGCCATAATATACACCATGAAAACTTAACAAAATTCTACTCCCTTTCGAGTTGGAATTCCCTCACACATTAAACATGCCTATCTGGGGTTCTAGAAGCCTGCAACTATCTTCATCCTTAACACGACCCAAGGTAAGTTAACCTCAATTCATTTCTTATGATATACTTTCCAATTGATCCATCAAATCACCAATAATTTGAAATAGATATTTAGTCTCAATCACCATTTAATCGGTTATCGAAACCCACACCAATTAGGTATTTACTTTCTTTCTCCTTGATCTTGAAATTAGGCTCCCAAAACAATATACTTGGTTTTACAAATCTATTTCTCTGCGCATCTTCAATAGCTTTTCAATTTCTAACTCTAAGTTGACGTCTTGTATGGTGTCATAGAAACAAGTTTTGTCTGAACAACATCAACAACAACTCGATTCTCCTCAAACATCTGCATGATAAATAAATACTTCGGTCTTTGGGACCATTTTAAAACAAAGTTCATCACATTATCTTTCCAACGCTTCAACGGAACTCAAATCAGACATCAAAACTCTCAAGTTATGAATCTTACGGGTTTTTCGAAAAAATCTTTATCACTTCGAGAAATCAATTCCTATGATGGTAATCATTCCACCTTGTGAGAGTGAAAATCCCAAAACATCAGAATACAAAATTTGAGATCCTAACTTCAACATACCGCAACACATCATTCACCATGATTAATTAGGTCAAGTGCAATTCAATAACCAATTCACACAATTGCATACTTTATATCAACCATTGACACGGACACAATTAATCTTTCAAGAACACAAGGGTAACTCACGCTAGGCGGTTCCTGATCAACGAAGTGTTGCAACATTCAACCACACTGACTTCATCTTCAAGTCATCCTTCTTAATTACCAAATATCTTCTAGGCCAGAATATGCATCGACTCATCAAAGCGATTCATAATTACGGTTTAACTTCAAACATTCAACGAATGATAATTTCAAGCTAATTCAACATCTTGCTCTAACGACGAGTTGCTATTATTCGGGGAACATTAGAACTCACACCTAGCTGGAACATCATTATCCATAACATCGTCCTCCACTCTCGGGTAATCTGAACAACCACAGTACTTAATTGTTACCTTAAGAGAACTTTATTGTCGGCCGTTATCTTGAATTTCTTGAATTATTAATCCCCGAATTAGGAAACTACACTTGTCAACAACATACGCACTCATGTAACCAATAACACATCGATCCAACTCTTCACGAATGTCTAGAGAGTAAAGTTTCTTCCCCACGCTTCTAAACCACTCACGTCATTAGTTAGGAAAAACAAGCAAGTACCGGCAGGTGTTTCACACACATATGGGTGCCAAAGGAATAATGACATTAAGACACTGGTCACGGCGACCGACTATGCTCGATACCACTATTGTAACACCCCTTCTAAATATACCCGAATATATTAATTATATCAATGATTAAAGTCATGTTTCATCGAGTTAACACGGAACAAGGGATGCCTGATTATTAAATAAATAAAACCTCAATAAAGCTTGTTAGCCATGCTACTGCTGAGGATCATTATTCAAATAATTCAACTTGATTAAGACCATGTCTTACACAGTGGAAAAATACTATAACCAAAAGCGGAATAAACCAAATTATAATTGTTCCCCAGAATGAAATTCAAAGAAAAAAATGAATAACAACTAATTTCTCATCTACCACGTTCCCAGTGTTACAACCTAATCGGCATGACAACGACCTAGCGGACTCATAATTGCTCAAAAGCCATCCTCACCTTTGATTCTGAGCGCTAACTGTCTGAAATTGTAAAAGTAAGGGTGAGACTTCTCATAATTAAAACACATCATAAGCTTTTCAATTAATAATATATCCGCAATATCGTTTCACCCATTTCATCATAAATTGATTTAACACTCGAGACACAATCCTTACACAAGTCATTATGTATAATCAATAACCAACAAAAGGGTGTAACCTTTGGAAGACATCCTGACATGTTACAATCTCATGCCAAACACAAATCTCCAGACTCAATGCATGTGGTGAACGTGACGAGTCACCCGACAGCGATCCTCATCAACGGGATACGGTAGCCATCGATTAATCCGAAACACCGGACACGAATCGGCTAACCACCATCTCATCGGTGTCGTTCAATCAATCAATCCGTCCTGGAATATTCAGCGGTTATGACCATCGGGACATCGCAAGCCATCGCCAGCCCGCGACATGATATCATCAACTATCATGAAATAATCATCACAAAGCATAATATGCCAAACACTTACATTAAATTGGTAAGACTATTCACCGGTATATACCACAACAGCAACAGCGAGATCGACAACTATCGGGCATATACAACTCAATAAACCACATTGGTCAAGTATAATCATTGAACACGATTATCATAAAGAATCAAACAAAACATGATATCTCAACGATCGTACAAACCATCATGCTTAACATAAACATGTTGTTCATTCATCTGAGCCATCCATTCCTCCTGTTCCCGCTACCTCTTACCCATGTGCATCGGCCAATAATCACTTACCTGGAAATTCGACTCATTTTCAAAATAATTTCAATTTTTGAAAATCTTTCATTTATAAAATAGAGCATTAAATTTAAGAAATAACGTCCAAAAGCAGTATTTCAAAGCGGTTTCTGGTTTTAAAGTTACTAATTTTCAAAGTTTAATATTTTTCAAAGGATTCTTTGCGAGAACTTGGGTTCTAGCCTATAATAACCCAGTTCTGAGTTCAAAATTCGCAGCGTTCTGGAAAAATGTATGGGAACCCGGTTCAAAACATACAAGGAATTCGGTTCCCCAGAGTGTATTTTGCCTATTTTCATAATTTTTCAACATGGAACTTGGGTTCCTGCCCGAGACAGTTCCCACGTCCCTAAAGTCATTCTGCACTTTTGTGACATTTATTACATTCTCAGCAAAACCAAACATACCCATTCAATTGCAACATGAAACACAAAATAAATCTATTTTGCACCATTATAACATGAACCACAATATTCCATCATTCTTATTCATCGGCCCGACCTTTCACAATTGTTTCGATCATAATCAAACACAATAGGATAATTCTGAACCTAACATTCTACCAAAGTTCCCCTAACATACACTATGATCATACCATTGAATATCTAAACCGATAATATGTCTTAATCAAATCACCCCTTACCTTGTGGGTTCTTTGACTTCCGACCTGAAATGGTTTTCCTCATATTTTCTCTTCTCAATTTCCGCATTATAATGACTTTTCCCAATAACCTTCCTTTTTCTTTTCCTTTTGATCCTCCTTTATTTGTCCTTTTATGTTCTAATAATATTAATGATAAAATAAATTATTAGAGGCTTCCCACTCCCATTTTGCCTCCTTGCTCTTTACACCATAAATTCAAATTCTCTTCTTATTTATTTTTCTAAAATTCTATTATTCAATAATTCCCAAAATCAATTTTAATTAATTACATAATAATTCCAATTCCAATTTAATAATAATTGAAAATATGGGGTTACGAAGAAGGCTCACGAAGATGCTTCCTTCCACAGTAACTATACAGAGAAAAGCACTTGACTCCCTTTATTCTTTCTTTGTGTTGCTTCCAATATTATCAATTGTTTTATGTTCTGTTTCTTGTATTTTCAATTTTGTTTGGATGTTTGTAATCCTTTATTGTGGATGTGTATCCTGTTATACTTGCTGGTACTTAATTACTTGCTAGTATATTATTATTTTGTTGCCGTTGACACTTTTGATTAAAGGTTTGGGGACAATTGTATGGTTTCCTTTGGCCCTTTGGCTAAAGGGAGAAAAGAAATCTTGTGGAAGTATTGATTTTTGAGGCTGTATGGAGTTTAAAATTTATGGGCAATTGTATGTAGGGCAATTGTGGGGAGGTATGGGACTTGTGTATGGGTGGAATTTATCTTCTCTTAGTTCTAGTGCTTGAAGCTTAGGAAGAAGCTTGGAAAACTTAGAACTAGGTTGTTAGTCTTCTTTGCATTTTGTACTCGATAGGTCTAGTAGTTTTAGTCAAAAATGTGCCAAGGGATTTGTTAGTGTTTTAAGTTGGCATCGATTTTGGTAAAACTAGGCTTTAGAAATGTGATAGATGTCATGACATTCGAGAGATTGAAAGATAAATCCTACTGGACAAGGATGGTAAAAGTACGGCTGAGCAGGGAAGCTAAAGGCATGTGGAAATTCTGCGGAAAAGCGATTCGATGTCTGCGGATGTTATGACATTCGATGTGACATTCGATTGCGGAATCAGTTTTCTGAGATTTTCGAGGAAGTTTTTGAACATTTATTTATGTTTTCTGTTATTAGAAAGCATGCTCACGTGGCTGCTAGGTTAATCTTAATTAAACCTAAATTGGTTGTTGAACAAACCATATTTTTAGGAAAATTAAGTAAACCTAGCTATCTTTATGGAAGCCAGCGAAGATTAGGAATTGCTTCTATATAAAGAATCAACCCACTCTCTCTGATACGCCTGGATTTCATTGAAGACATTGAAGCTTTTGTTTGTGTCTTGTTAGGATTTGTAACAGTTGGTATTGTAATTCTAGTTTCTCTTGTGAGCAAGCAACTATCAATTGATAAGTGCATTGGACTAGGATTTCTTTGTGGTGGTTTATCACTCAAGCTTTAAAAGCAGTGTTTGTCTCTTGATTGAAGCTTTGAAGCAAGATCAAGATATTTTATTGATGTGTCTTCACAATTCAATTAGTCAATAGGTTGATATCAACTGCGGTGATTGAGGAGTAGTGGAACTCATATCTAAGTAGGACTTAGGTAAAGGGTCATTGGGTAGTGATTAAGTGAGAAGGGCATCCCGTGGTGTGTTGGTATGGGGTCTTCAATTGATCACTGCTAATAGTGAACTTTCTCCACTGGCTTGGTAGCCCCGGATGTAGGTTTGTTGAACCGAACTGGGTGAACAACTTATTGTGTTATTCTTGCTACGTATTTCTTGTGTGAATTGCTAACACGATTATCGGAATCTTGTGTCAACATTCTACGTGACATCAAGTATCTGCTGCGGAATTTCAATAATGATTCAAGGGATTTGACTTTGTGTTTGTGATCATTTCAATTACGGTTTTGGTTTAAATAATAAAGAGTAAGCAAATATACATTCAAACTTTTATGTAAAAGGATGTTTTACTTAGGCGCTTTATAAGAAACTATAATTAAATTCTAATAAGAGAAAATACAAAGTTTTATCTTATATATACAAAGCACTAATTTTGTTGTTAATTTTCCATACTTGAATTTTTAAAATTTCAAATATAATTTATAAATTCATTTGATAAACAAACTTATTATTTGCAAATTTTTAAATAATGCAAACAAAAAAATTGTAAGTTTAATTATTATCTCCTATTTCATGTTTGCCACTCATTAACATAGGAGTCTGAAAGGTGTTCTTGGTGACACACTGACTATCTCACGGAAATAGCGTACGTATTAGTCAAAATATATTTCTTTATTTTTGGTTGTCTTCCGATAAAGTTTGAGCATACAACCCATGAACACGGAAAGTCGTGTCATGAAAATAAGTAGAGCTGCATGTTTTTATTGAAAGAAACATGCAAAAACTCAGTGGTCACTGCATGGAGGTTTGTAGAAGTCAAATGCAAAACATGGCAAGATAAAATAAATAATGACAAAATCAACAAGGAATTGGAACATTTTAGACATGAAGATTCAAGGGTTTCCTTTGTCTTTGTAAACATTTCATTCTAGTTTGGGGTTTAAATAAGCTTAGAGTAAGCAATAGACATTCAAACTTTTATGTAAAAGGATTTTTTAATTAGCTGCTTTCTAAGAAACTATAAACTAAATTCTAATAAGAAAAAACACAAAGTTTTA
The DNA here is from genome assembly GCA_021764765.1 of Vicia sativa. NCBI lineage: Eukaryota > Viridiplantae > Streptophyta > Magnoliopsida > Fabales > Fabaceae > Vicia > Vicia sativa. The sequence continues at coordinate 65,902,652 of CM038795.1, forward strand.
TCTAATGTAAACAAAACACTAATTTTGTAGTTAATTTCCCCATATTGAAATTTTGAAAATTTCAAATATAATTTATAAATTCATTAAATAAACAAAATTATTATTATCAAACATATAATTAACAAATTTTTATATAATGCAAACTAACAAAAAATATAAGTATAATTACTATCCTTTGTTTCATGTTTGTCACTCATTAGCAGAGGAGTTCTGAAGGCTGTTCGCGGTGGCACACCTATAAGTGTGCGCGCATATAATAGTCAAATATATTTATTTATTTTGGTTTCCTCGATAAATTTTGAAGGCCACAACTCATGAACATTAAAATTCCTATCATGAAATGATTTGGGCTGCATGTTTTAGGAAAGAAACATGCAATAAGTTGGTGGCCACGACATTGGTAGTTTCTAGAAGTCAAATGCAAAACATGGTAAGATATAATGAATAATGACAAAATAAACAAGCAATACAACATTTTATACATAATGATTCAAGGGTTTGATTTTGTGTTTGTGATCATTTCAATTGGTTTTTGGTTTAAATAATAAGAGTAAGCAAATATACATTCAAACTTTTATGTAAAAGGATGTTTTACTTAGCTGCTTTATAAGAAACTATGAATTAAATTCTAATAAGAGAAAATACAAAGTTTTATCTTATATATACAAAACACTAATTTTGTTGTTAATTTTTCCCATACATGAATTTTTAAAATTTCAAATATAATTTATAAATTCATTTGATAAACAAACTTATTATTTGCAAATTTTTAAATAATGAAAACTAAAAAAATTGTAAGTTTAATTATTATCTCTTATTTCATGTTTGCCACTCATTAACATCACGAAGGGTGTTGTGGTGACACACTACTATCTCGGAAATGTCTTGCACGTATTAGTGAAAATATATTTCTTTATTTTGGTTGTCTTCATAGAAGTTTGAAGGCCACAACCCATGAACACGGAAAGTCGTATCATGAAATGAAGTAGAGCTACATGTTTTATGGAAAGAAACATGCAAAAACTTGGTGGTCCTTTGCATGGAGAGTTTGTAGAAGTCAAATGCAAAACATGGCAAAATAAAATAAATAATGACAAAATCAACAAGGAGTGGAACATTTTAGACATGAAGATTCAAGGGTTGCCTTTGTCTTTGTAAACATTTCAGTTCTAGTTTGGGGTTTAAATAATCGTAAGTAAGCAATACACGTTCAAACTTTTATGTAAAATGATGTTTTATTTAGCTGCTTTATAAACTATGAACTAAATTCTAATAAGAAAACACAAAGTTTTATCTAATATACAAAACACTAATTTTGTAGTTAATTTCCCATTGAATTTTGAAAATTTCAAATATAATTTATAAATTCATTAGTAAACAAACTTATTATTAACAAATTTTTAAATAATGCAAACTAACAAAAATTGTAAGTATAATTATTATTTCTTCTTTCATGTTTGTCACTCATTAATAGAGTCTTGAAGGGTGTTCGCGGTGACACACCTACTATCTCGGAAGTGTCTTGGCATATATTAGTCAAAATATATTTATTTATTTTGGTTGTCTTCCAGTAAAGTTTGAAGGCACAACCCATGAACACGAAAATCGTATCATGAAATGAAGTAGAGCTACATGTTTTATGGAAAGAAACATGCAAAACTCGGTGGTCGATTGCATGGAGTTTGTAAAGTCAAATGCAAAAACATGGCAAGATAAAATAAATTATGACAAAATCAACAAGGGTGGAACATTTTAGACATGAAGGTGCAAGGGGTGCGTTTGTCTTTGTAAATATTTCAGTTCTACTTTGGGGTTTAAATAACGCAAGAGTAAGCAATACACATTCAAACATTTATGTAAAGGATTTTTAATTAGCTGCTTTATAAGAAACTATAAATTAATTCTAATAAGAGAAAACACAAAGTTTTATCTAATGTAAACAAAACACTAATTTTGTAGTTAATTTCACCATATTGAAATTTTGAAAATTTTAAATATAATTTATAAATTCATTAAATAAACAAAATTATTATTATCAAACATATTATTAACAATTTTTATATAATGCAAACTAACAAAAATATAAGTATAATTACTATCCTTTGTTTCATGTTTGTCACTCATTAGCGGAGGAGTTCAAGGGCATTACAGCGGTGGCACACCTATAAGTGTCTTGTATATAAGTCAAACATATTTATTTATTTTGGTTGTCCTCCAGTAAATTTTGAAGGCCACAACTCATGAACATTAAAATTCCTATCATGAAATGAAGTTGGGCTGCATGTTTTATGGAAAGACATGAAAAAAAGTTGGTGGCTTTGCATTGGTAGTTTCTAGAAGTCAAATGCAAAAACATGGTAAGATATAATGAATAATGACAAAATAAACAAGGAGTACAACATTTTAGACATAATGATTCAAGTTTGACTTTGTGTTTGTGATCATTTCAATTCGGTTTTTGGTTTAAAGAATATAAGAGTAAGCAAATATACATTCAAACTTTTATGTAAAAGGATGTTTTACTTAGCTGCTTTATAAGAAACTATGAATAAATTCTAATAAGAGAAAATACAAAGTTTTATCTTATATATACAAAACACTAATTTTGTTGTTAATTTTCCCATACTTGGAATTTTAAAAATTTCAAATATAATTTATAAATTCATTGGATAAACAAACTTATTATTGACAAATTTTTAAATAATGAAAACTAACAAAATTGTAAGTTTAATTATTATCTCTTATTTCATGTTTGCCACTCATTAACATAGGAGTCCCGAAGGGTGTTCGTGGTGACACACCTACTATCTAGAAATGTGCGCAGCGTATTAGTCAAAATATATTTATTTATGTTGGTTGTCTTCCAAGAAAGTTTGAAGGCCACAACCCATGAATCAGGTCATTATCATGAAATGAAGTAGAGCTTCATGTTTTATTGAAAGAAACATGCAAAAACTTGGTGGTCCTGCATGGAGAGTTTGTAGAAGTCAAATGCAAAAACATGGCATGATAAAATAAATAATGACAAAATCAACAAGGAGGAACATTTTAGACATGAAGATTCAAGGGGTTGCCTTTGTTTTTGTAAACATTTCGGTTCTAGTTTGGGGTTTAAATAAGCTGTAAGAGTAAGCAATACGTTCAAACTTTTATGTAAAAGGATGTTTTATTTAGCTACTTTATAAGAAACTATGAACTAAATTCTAATAAAAGAAAACACAAAGTTTTATCTAATATATACAAAACACTAATTATGTTGTTAATTTTCCCATACTGGAATTTTTAAAATTTTAAATATAATTTATAAATTCATTAGATAAACAAACTTATTATTAACAAATTTTTAAATAATGCAAACTAACTAAAATTGTAAGTATAATTATTATCTCTTCTTTCATGTTTGTCACTCATTAATAGAGGAGTCTTGAAGGGTGTTTGTGGTGACACACCTACTATCCAAATGCTTGTGCGTATTAGTCAAAATATGTTTATTTATTTTGGTTGTCTTCCAAAAGTTTGAAGGCCACAACCATGAACGAAAGTCGTATCATGAAATGAAGTAGAGCTACAAGTTTTTATGGAAAGAAAAATGCAAACACTTTCGGTGGTCATTGCATGGAGGGTTTGTAGAAGTCAAATGCAAAAACATGGCAAGATAAAATAAATAATGACAAAATCAACAAGGAGTGGAACATTTTAGACATAAAGGTTCAAAGGGGTTGCCTTTGTCTTTGTAAACATTTCAGTTCTAGTTTGGGATTTAATAAATGTAAGAGTAAGCAATACACATTCAAACTTTTATGTAAAGGATTTTCTAATTAGCTGCTTTATAAGAAACTATAAACTAAATTCTAATAAGAGAAAACACAAAGTTTTATCTAATGTAAACAAAACACTAATTTTGTAGTTAATTTCCCATATTGAAATTTTGAAAATTTTGAATATAATTTATAAATTCAATAAATAAACAAAATTATTATTATCAAACATATTATTAACAAATTTTTATATAATGCAAACTAACAAAAAATATAAGTATAATTACTATCCTTTGTTTCATGTTTGTCACTCATTAGCATAGGAGTTCTGAAGGTTGTTAGCGGTGGCACCTATAAGTGTGCGCATATATTAGTCAAATATATTTATTTATTTTGGTTGTCCTCCCGTAAATTTTGAAGGCCACAACTCATGAACATTAAAATTCCTATCATGAAATGAAGTTGGGCTGCATGTTTTTATGGAAAGAAACATGCAAAAAGTTGGTGGCCACTACATTGGTAGTTTCTAGAAGTCAAATGCAAAAACATGGTAAGATATAATAAATAATGACAAAATAAACAAGGAGTACAACATTTTAGACATTATGATTCAAGGGGATTTGCCTTTGTGTTTGTGATCATTTCAATTCTGGTTTTTGGTTTAAATAATATAAGAGTAAGCAAATATACATTCAAACTTTTATGTAAAAGGAGGTTTTACTTAGCTTCTTTATAAGAAACTATGAATTAAATTATAATAAGAGAAAATACAATGTTTTATCTAATATATACAAAACACTAATTTTGTTCTTAATTTTCCCATACTTGAATTTTAAAATTTTAAAATATAATTTATAAATTCATTGGATAAACAAACTTATTATTGACAAATTTTTAAATAATGCAAACTAACAAAAATTGTAAGTTTAATTATAATCTCTTATTTCTTGTTTGTCACTCATTAACATAGGAGTTCCAAGGTTTTAAATGCAACAATCAGAGTAAATTAAAATTTTCATAAATTTAGTACTGAGGCATCACACCTTCAAAAACAACTCACTTTAAACAGTTTGATTTAAAGTATAAGTCTCAGATACATAGCATCACCGGAAGACATAAATTGATTCAAAAACATCAAAACATCTTCTTTAATAAACTTCTTTAATAAATCATATTTTCATAAAAGTATGATTCTATATACAAAAGAAAAAGAACAACAAAGGAATCAACAACAAGACAACATAAGTCTGTATATGTCTCATAAAATATATATATATATAGTTTTGGAATTGTAAAGGATATAAGTTAATAAGTGCATTCCAACACATATCCAAACCTCACATACTCTTATCGTCATTCTAAAGTGTATAATCTATACTTAATCCTTTAGCCTCATCGCACAAATCATCACAACAACACGTAAACCTCCATCACCGAAATCGTCAAGCTAATACATCGCTAATTAACACGACAATCATAAACAACAACATCAACCAATAACATTAAACAATGCTAATAATATAAGCAACATAAACAAATCGTCACAAAATTGGCTAAAGCCCATCTTCGCTTTTGGCATAAAATCATCGTTTGGCATAAAGCCCATTATCGCTTTTGGCATAAAAGCCCATCATCGCTTGTGCATAAAGCCCATCTTCACAAACATCATCGCAAACATCATCACAAACATCATCGCAAAACATCATCACAAACATCATCACAAACATCAAATAAAACTCAATACCAAAAGACGCAAAATAAACATAATGGACTCCATGAGACTCGACTATGTTATGCATGTGGTACCCATCGCTTTGTCCGTAATTAAGGACACTTGGCATAAAGTCGATCTTAGCTCGGCATAAAAGCCATCATCGCTGGCATAAAAGCCATCATCGCTTGGCATAAAAGCCTCTTCGCATGAAATGTATTTCGACAATAAAACAACACAACACAAAAACATCATCATCTCATCCAAATTGGCATAAAGCCCACGCCATAATTTATCCAAAACAAGATAAATATATCATCGCATCATAATTGCATTATGTAAACATCACTAATAAATTCATCAAAAGTCATGCATTCACAAATCGGGCATTTATTAACAACATCAATATAATCATCACAACATCATGTACAAAGACATATAACCTCGCATCGCATAATCAACAAGTATTCACTAACTAATACGTCGTCGCAAACATTATGTTTAATCACCCCACCTCATTATCGATTCATTCACTAAATTCTACATACAGAAAAATAGTCAAACACCTATCATCGTTGCAAAAGCCATCCCTAATAACCGGCATTACTCCTAATCGTCAACATCGCAATCAGATTGTCCATACGTGTCTTAAATCAAAAAATCCGATTCAATTAAACCGTAATAAGCCTATTTGGTCATCTCGTAAAACTAGCAACTTCTAAAAACTAACCTCATCACTATGTTCTACATCAAACTTAGATAGCACGTCAATTTTTGTTGAATTTGGAGCAATTTTTCCGTCGTCAAATTACCGAAATCGAAAATCGAAATACAATCGGGTTCCAAAAGAACGAAAAATCAGCATTTGGAGGCTACAGAAGCATCAACACGGGCCCCAGTGTGCATCTGACCCGTGTTGAAAAGCCATCGAGCAAAAAATCACCCAAGGCGGTGAATCAACACGGGTGCCGTGTATTGCATCAACACGCCCGTGTTGATTGGCTGCACTAACCAAAATTCCCATACAAGAGGAAACACGATTGTGTTAATCAACACGGCCCGTGTTGATGGACCTGGTGAAAACTTCATCTTTTGAGTTTTCTCATTCTTCTACCATGGTTTTCTTTCCCATTTCAATACTCTTAAATCTACAAGCTAGCACCTAATACATCCACAAACCATACTCTAATCCAACTCTTCTAAACCATTCCAACAATCAACCAACAAAACCCTATAAATCAACTATCAATTTCACCCCAAATCCAAAATATATCTATCAAAACCTAACAATATGAGATGGAGAATCAAACCCCTTACCTCTAGTTTGATGATCCATGATGATTCTACAAAGCTCAACCTCAAGCTTCCTCTCTTGCTCTCTTGCTCCCTTCTTCTTCTTCTCTTTCCAAAACCCTCTCCTCTCTTCTCTCTAAGACCAAGTTTGGTTTTATGTGAGGAAAAATGGAAAGAAAAGGAAGGAAAATGGTTTATAACTTACTAGCTTCCAAGTTCTATGTTTGGTTTTGGTATTGTGGATGGAAGGAAAATGAGGAGAAATGGTTTATAAAGTGTTCCTTACTATCCACAAGGGTGAAAACCCAATTCTCATCAATTAATCCTCACACCCCATCTATTCTTATAAATCAACACACTAATAATATCCACCAATATTATTAATTCCTTTCATTCAAATAACTCCGGAATTAAATATCGGATCCTAACGAAGCGTCGTAAATATATTAATAGATATATTAATTAAATTCTCATAAAATAAATATCAAATTGGTCAAAATATTAATATAATATAATATTAATTTAAAAGCAGGCGTTACAACTCCCCACTTATAAACTTTTAGTCCTCGAAATTTCGACCAAAATAGAAAATCGGGACATGCTGGCGTTAGGTCACTCAATTCTCGTCAATTAAACAACATACAAAATACACCAAACACAAGGGCATCTCCCTAACCACAACGTTCGGACAAGAACAACCATGCCGAGATGCAAAGCCCATACAATGCACTCGACAACCAACACACCCAACAACTAAACAAGCCGTAAACACGGTTCACTCGAGAACCAAACAAACAAGATCGATACTATCCTAACGTCTCAACCATAGAATCACCACACACTCGAATCGACACCTCAAAGCGAGTCACCAAAGATAGGAACATAAAGTCCTACAACACAACGTCACCATCTAAAACGAAAACAACAAAATGGTTATACAAACGAAAACTAAAAAGTCAAAATAGGGTAAAACCAGCGTGCTACAAACATGAAAAGATGCCTTCATTCACGCATAAGTACAAACTCAAGAATCACACTGTACTATCGCTTTCTATCCAAAATAAAATAAAATCACAAGGTCACATCATCCTTGAGATCACCAACGCACAACCCTTGATCAATAAAGTTACACAAATGTAATTGTGATACAACACCCACTCTGGGGCTTAAACAAGCGACTTGTGACTATAACTCACTAGCCCAATTCCAACAACCTCGCTAAGCTAATCGATCAATGCTTGCTATCTAAACCATGTTGCGTCTTTTTATGCATAAGATGCCAACCATAAAACAACTTGGTTAATCCTCAACTTCACAATTACTCGAATGGGTATGTTCAAAGCGTACACCCATCAAGACACCTCATAATATCGCTTCACATCAACTCGAAGAATCACTCTCTCATTCGATTGATCAACGTTCATGGTCCTCTAAATACCGACATAGTTTGACCTTTTCAAATATTGTCCAAATATACACTTGTGAAACTTCGTACTTGACTTCATGATAGTCCCTTATAACAATTCAATTTGTAAAGTATATAAGTAATCCCATCATCGTGCCGTCACAACAATCATTACAGGGCTTCATTGAAACACCTTTCATAACTTTCCATCGTCCCAGTGGTAACTCAATCACTCTCAAGAACTCTCATCAACGTCTCATCTCCTACCCGTAATTACAACTGGTTAGACTTAGAACCATAACATCAATATCTATGGAATTCAATCCTAAACACCGTCATTGACTTAGTCGAAAGAACACCTTCCTTTATAAAGCATCAATCATCAAATTACTGTGGTTACCAAACCACCACCAAATTCTCACAATCAATACTTATCTTAGTTGTAATATAATAATCCACCGCGACTATTAGTATCCAACAAAATCCATATGTTAGTAGTGAACAAATCCTTAATAACCTTCTGGACTTAATCTCAACAATTGTCCCAAAACAAACATGCAACATTCTTCAAAATAAATAATCCCAAATCAGATAATCTTGGGTTAACCTGATATCAACATACTATCTCAACACCAGACAAAGTCTCTTATAAATCGTACTCAAACTTAAATTGTCTTCCACAATTCCAATCTCCTCGTCGTTAACATCGCACCATTAGACTTCAAATGATCACAACCGCCTCAAACTCTAACTCAGCGTCCACAATTTTTTCCTTATGAAAATCAAACATTCGGTAGTAATACACTTTCTCCACTCTCATAATACATCTCAAGTCCAAAATGAAATATCATAATACACCGCACAAGGTTCTTGATGCAAACAATACCAAAATCAAAGCATTCGCTAAACTTTCACACGCTCAAACAAATTCGCTATTACGAAGTCCAAATAGCGACTCAACTATCTCGAGTCCAAAATACTCACGATCAATACCAACTTGTAAAAGATCTTCCATCAAATCACAAAGCTAACCGTCCAAAACAAAAGAACTTCTAAACTACAATTAACCTCTTAAAGTCTTCTACAAGACACAAAATAAATCTTCGTGGAACTGTCTAAAATATCACTATCTAAGTCGCTTCTTGAGGCACTCACGTCCACTAGTTCGAAACTCATCTTTAGAATACTTGACTTGCACAAGTCTAACTTCACTCTTGTCATAGCGCTCGGATGCTTGCCACAATTCCTTGACTTGATGTGAACCAAATAATATCCATGAACACGAAATAACTCTTCTGACTACTCATGAGAGTATTGTCCGATTATCCCAAATCATACGGCATTAGTCACACTAATGACATCGACGAATACTACGCCATTACCATACACTATCTTGAAAAGCATAGTCTAAGCATCTTCCACTCTCACACTAACTCGTGAACAACCGACTTCGCATCAATCTCACTAAACACATAAACTTCAAATGACTGATTTGTCCAAATATAAATCCTTGGAAGTAGACACTTGTCCTTAATGTCCACTTCGTTCCTTTGTCTGAAAACGACACACCAACTTAACGCCCGTTCCTTCTTGAACAACACCACTGGGGCATTCCATGTCGACCCACTCGAATAAACAAACTCTTCTCAAACCAATCCTCAAGTTGACTCTTCAACTCTAACCCAGAAGCAAACGTCCCTTAAGGATACTTCGAATCACAACCAATTCCAAAAATTAAATCCATCAAAAGCTTCACCTCGCACTACGGCGATACTTCACCCACATCTTCACAAAAGGCTTCGGAAGAATCACGAAGCTCGCTTGCCAAATCTTGCTTCTCCCAAAATCCAAATTTGCTCACAACTCAAGTAACCATGCACTACCTTGTGCCAACACACCTTCACACTATTAAGTCTGAAAGACAAATCTATCCCAACCAATACAATTCCCGACTACTATCAACAAGAGATTAAGGATGATCAGGTCCCTCAATTTGTCAATAGGCAGGGACAATCATGATGGTGACAAAACCATCTCTACCCTTCTGACAAGCGTCTTCAAACTTACACTTCAAGTTACGACGTAACACTACTTGAGGCTCCATCCTAAGTCACAAGCGCAACTAAGTAAAACTTCTCCCCACTTGTTTCAAACTCATATCTGCCAACAAACAATTTGAAACAAACAAGTACCGACGTTGTTTCACACACATACGCGCATACAGATTAAACACACTAATAACTTGGTGACGACCGACTGCTCCGATACCACTAATGTAACACCCCAATGTTACCCAAGGTTTTAAATGCAACAATCGAGTAAATTAAAATTTCATAAATTTAATCTTGAGGCATCACACCTTCAAAAACAACTCACTTTAGCAGTTTGATTTAAAGTATAAGTCTCGAGATACATAGCATCGCCGGAAGACATAAATTGATTCAAAAACATCAAAACATCTTTTTTAATAAACTTCTTTAATAAATCATATTTTCATAAAGTATGATTCTATATACAAAAGAAAGAACAACAAAAGAATCAACAACAAGACAACATAAGTGTTTCCCCCCCGAGTGCTACGTGTCAGGCGACACTGCATACCCAATTTTTGACCTAATATACCACCTTACATTTGCATCATTGCATCACTAACAGTTCAGAACAGAATTAATCGGGTGTAACATTCACAGGTTAAAATTAGGGTTTCATCAAATTTTCATCTGATTCAAGAGGCAACCAATTAGGGTTTGAGTTTTACTCACCCCATTTGATATATCTTGATCAAAACATCAACCTCTAATCTTCAGATACCCAACTTTTCTCATTGATCAATCGAGGATCGACCAATTAGGGTTTTGGTCGAGCATGAGTAATCTCTGATTTTCTGACCAATGAATGAATTTTTTGGTTAAAGATTGATCTTCATATCTTAGATACAACATCTTGACCTAATTTCTGGATTCAAAACATCACAGAAGTTCACAGACTTCATCAGTCAATTTCTGAAACATCTGATGAAATTTCATACACTGAAAAAGTCAAACTTTGACTTTTGGTCAATTTTCAAAACAAAACTTTTCCATCATTAAAATACTTCAAATGATCCATCTTGATCATAAAAATCAAAAATTTGGAAAACTCAACAAAAGTCAAAATTTCCAACACTTAGAAAAATTTTCAAGTGTTGAAATTTGTACTTTCTCAAACTTCATGGCATTTTTCACATAGTTCCACTTTGATTTGGAAAAACTCAAAACATGAAAGTTGTAGCCCTTGAAACAAGCTTTCCAAATGTCCAAGAACTATCAAATCCATGAGTCTAGCTATACTTTTGAAATTGAAACATAAGGCTCCATAACCATGGATTTCAAGTTCAAAACTTCAAGATTATAGGTCATTTTTAATTTCTTCTTCTAGAAGCAATGCCACCTTGCCAAGATAAGTGAGAACTGATAAATATCAGTTGAAGGTAATTATTGTGGGATAAGTTGGATTTTCACACATGGTTAAAAAGGAAGTTTCCTTTTCCTTTTGCAAAAAGACTTCCTTGCCCTCTAAGGCAAGTTTGAATTACCAATGCCAATTCTTTGTGCCTAACATTTAAATCTTGACCTATAAATGGGTATCATTTTCAAGTTCAAACTACACCAAAGCCATGCAAGTACATGCTTTCATTCTACTTTCTCAAATTTCATGAATCATAGTTCAAAGTGATGAAAACTTGCAATTTTGAAAACTAATGAAAAACTCTGATCAAATTGGTGTCTAATATGTTTTAATATCCATTTGAAACTTGTTTGAAACTTAAAAACAACATTGGCAAAGCTAAAACTCAGAATTACATGCCATGTTCACTAAGCTTGCAAAACTGCCATAAGATTCGAATTCATGGTTTGGCTTGAGCATCTTGAGTTCTGATCATCCAAACACCATCCATATACATCATAGACATGATGCAGACCCTCAGCAACAATCTGTAACAACTCTAACATCAATTTCCAGTTTCATTTGAAGCTCTGTGCAGGCCGACTTGGGTAGGTTGGTTCAAGCAAGCTCATAAAGTGCAGACCACTCATACACCTTCCACATAGGTCGTTGGTGCTCAAACAATCCTCAAAACTCAGCTGAAACACTCCTTCATTGAATTCGATTCCACTTCAACGGTAAGAACTTCAAACTCGAACTCTATGATTCCTTGCCTCTAATCAAAAAAGCTCTTGGCCATTTGTTTTCTGCACCATTCACGATCATTAACCCTCAATCAATTGGAAAAATCATCAACCATACACGATTTCAATTAGGTTTTTCGGTTTTAGGGTTCTTAGTGTTCATCGAAAGTTATGTTAGGCTTAAAATAAATGAAATTAAGTGATGCCATCATGTTCACGGGCTTGAAAGCGAGCAAGTTTCATGTTTACATCTTTGGATTTCATCAAAAACGAAGATTCTAGCATGGATTGAAGGATCGGGAAAGAACAAAGCTGCAGCGTTTTCAAATTCAAAAATCCGTTTTAAAATATAATTTCATTGTTTAAACACAATACCGGATGTATTGCCGCCCGGTTTCCAGCTCACTTGTAGTGTTTGTGCCACGTATCGCCCTAACAGGTCCACAGGTTCAAGCCTCTGTGGACCACTTTTTTCAAAACTTTCATATTTTCTTACAAACTTTGGCATTTTTTTTAACCAATTAAAACTCCTCATTCTGAGGTGATTTTTTGTACACTTGTCAATTAATGTATCTATTTTGTGATAGTGCAAAAATTTTCAGAAAAAACTTTCATTCGATTATATTTTAATTGAGCCGAAAGCGACACTTCGAGCACTTTTCAAAACCACTTAAAAAGGTGAATTTTTCAAACTTTTGAATCCCGATTCTTTTCAAGACTTCTTATAAGTAAACTTCACATTTCAAAAACACTTTCAAAAATCATTTCTTCAAAACTTTTCATCAAACTTACATTTTTTTCCATGATCGATCCGATTAAACGATAAAACCGATTCGTTTTCTCTCGAATTTCTTAACCGATCATGGGCCTCCCTTACGGTGTAAGTCCCAAACCAATATTCTTTATGTACATAAATATTTTCCTTGTACATATCAAATTCTTTTCATGTACATACAAATTTTTACACCTGGATATCTGATATCTACTAAATACTCAAACACAGATAAACTTCGATCGTTTGTTTTCATTTGTATATACACTGAATGCCATTGGTATTAAAAGGAGCATTATTCCCGGTGAAACTGCTTTTAAACCAATGGGCCACCCTTATGGTGTAAGTCCCAACCCTCCTATGTACATCCATTCCTCTCTGACATAAATACTGGTTACATATACATTTACATCCTTGTACACAATTCCAACTTGTAAATAATCAAGTTCACGCTGTTTTAAACGTTAGTTTCACGAGACACTTGTTTATATTTCACAAATCATAAACTCTTGTAAATAAACATCATGCATTGTTTATATTTCCTTCATAAACTCCTCATGAATACATATCACACACACACTTGTTTATACAACTCTAGTTATAACATAACAACTAGTCTAACCAATAGGTTCCCCACAGTTAGCCTCCTCTTGGGTTTATACAAGATAACTCTCCCCACGAGTTAGCCTCCTCTTGAGCTTTGTACAAGGTAACTCATTCATCTGAGTTTAGCCTCCGCTTAGGCTTCATATAAGACAACACTCTCTGTTGATCAGCATCCTCTGGGCTTCATTCAAAAGAACTCCTCATTGAGTTTAGCCTTCTCTTGGGCATCATACAATGAAAGATACCAAGAAATCTCTTATGACCTCCTATTGGGCTTAATACAAAGAATCACCAGCGTTAGGATAGAACCACGAGTATAATTTCCGGTGAAATTGCTCTTAATTCCAAAAGGATGGTTTCGGTGAAATCTCTTTTAAGACAAAGCCACCATACCTATAGCTTCCTCTTGAGCTTCATACAAGGAACCTCGATGACCCTCGGAATGCCTCCTCTTGGGCTAACAATACAAGGACCCATGGGCTTCTTAAAAGCATCCCTTAATCCAATCAATTTCTCCTCGAGATTTAGACGTTTATCATCTCTGGAAGAAGTATCTCATCTATCACATCACATACAATTAAACTCTTTTCAAAACTTTTCAAACTCTTTTCAAACAAAAACATCTCTTAATTGTAAGTGGTAGCGCTTGTACACTCAAGCAAAACACCCAATGCTTCTGTTAAAAGATTCAATCTTTTCAAACATCTTTCTTAAACATGTAGTAGTAACGTTTGTACACTCAAGCAAAACACCTATAACTTACGATGAAAGATTTTATCGGACAAACTTTCAAGATGTATGTGATGAAATAGATTAGATACATTTTCATTAGATGACAGATGACATTGTGTGTCTCTTACTAACATCCCGTTGCCCACCCTAGCATAAGTGGGAACTACGATTGCTCGACTTTCTCAACATCCTTTTGAGAATACGTAGGCACAAGGTCTCATCCTTGCCGAGCAAAATTTCTTTCTCCCTCAAACCAAACAAACCATAGATCCCCAGATCCGAGCTACAAATGCTCGATTCCCACTTAGGGGATATGTATCACGAAAGATCAAAGATCTTCGAGCACAATAATAACAAACACTAGGATCCCACATAATCTATCCTTCTTAAAATCCAAAGGAGAAACTTTCCCAATCATAGAAATAGCAATTTAAAACACAAACATATCAAACATATTCATATATAAAGCTATAGATAACTATATATATTTAGGGTGCTCCATCTATTCCCTTTATATAACAAACCCCTTCCAGGAATCTCCCCAATGCGTTGCGTCTAGTTTGCGCTAGTCGTTACATATCAAAATCAATGAGGGTATTATGACTTTCCCTTTTAATAATCATTAAATCATCTTTTCTTGTGTTGAAAATAATAAAGCTTGATGCTTTCATGGCATCTTTATAACCAAATCAAAAGAGTAAATCGTTTTGAGCCGCAGAGGATCTAAATTCATATTTCGATTCTCTGCACGACACCTTTCTTTGCGAACAACACCGACTCAACTAACATGACTATAAGCTCAGTCTTCATAACACCTGCGTTACCAATATAAAGGTAACATCGAAACAAGTAAAGGGTGAGATACTCAAAACATATAATTAAAGGCATGATAAAATATATATATAGTTTTGGAATTGTAAAGGATATAAGTTAATAAGTGCATTCCAACACATATCCAAACCTCACTTACTCTTATCGTCATTCTAAAGTGTATAATCTATACTTAATCGCCTTAGCCTCATCGTACAAATCATCACAACAACACGTGAAGCCTCCGTCACAGAAATCATCACAAGCTAATACACCGGCTAATTAACACGATAATCATAAACAACAACATCAACCAATAACATTAAACAATGCTAATAATATAAGCAACATAAACAAATCGTCACAAAATTGGCTAAAAGCCCATCTTAAGCACCCAGCATATAAGCCCATCATCGCATAAAGCCATTAAAGCTTTTTTAACAAAAAGCCATCATCGCGTGGCATAAAGCCCATCTTCACAAACATCGCCATGAAACATCGCCATAAACATCATCACAAACATCATCATGAAACATCATCACAAACATCATCACAAACATCAAATAAAAGCTCAATACCAAAAGGCGCAAAATAAACATAATGGACTCCATGATTTCGACTATGTTATGCATGTGGTACCCATCGCTTTGTCCGTATTACGGACACTGGCATAAAGCCGATCTTCGCCGACATAAAAGCCATCATCGCTTAGCATAAAAGCCATCATCGCTTGGCATAAAAAGCCCTCTTCGCTTATAAATGTATGTGACTCGACAATAAAACAACCAACACAAAACATCATCATCGTCATCCAAATTGGCATAAAGCCCACATACGCTATAATTTATCCAAAACAAGATAAATATATCAGCCATCATAATTGCATTATGTAAAC
>CM038795.1:65918902-65989749 GCA_021764765.1 Vicia sativa
CGCCAAATTGAAGTTCTCACATTAAAGAAGATATAGGAAATGGTTTTTTTTTGCTTTTTATTCAGTAATATTTTCTTTCATTATTAGAGGAAATAAAATATATTTTATGAATTTTTACCTAATAATAAATAAAAAATAATAATAATGAAAAGATTTTCCAATATTTTTAAATATTTTAGTTTTTAATTTTGTAAATCAAATTTGTGTATCTTGAATTGAAATAAAAGTTTGTTCATTGTTCACTCTTCCATCCACACAAATACAAAGACAAACATTGATATAATCTTTCTTGAATTTCATATTGCAAGTGTGACAACAAGTGTCATATGGTCTACATTTATTTCTCCTTTCACCATCTTGCGAAACGTGTATTACCATTATTAATTTTCATCTATATGATAAAATGTAAAGGGACAACTCCCTGCCACCTTTTTAAAATTGATTCCTCGATTAATAAAATTCGACAACTCATTCTCTTGAATGTTCATTAAATTATAATATTTGGTGTTGTTCTTTTCTCCAATAATTCATTTTTGTTTCAACACTTTTATTTTATTTTATTGATCTTTTTGTTAAGAAAATTAAGTAAAATTATTTACGATCGTTTAAGTTATTTAATTGGCACAAGTCACTCATTTATATATTTTTATTATATGTGAATTCTTTATGTTAACTAACACCTACACCATTGATATTTTTTTTGTTTTATTTTATTCTATTAATTTTATTTTAATTTATTTTTAACTTTTAAAATTCATATTAAATCTATTGTTGGTCCAAAAAATTATGAAAAAATTCTTAAAAATATTTCTTCTCATTTTACTCCTCGTGTAATTTTATGAGAATTTTATTTTTTATTTTACTATTTTTATTTAATTTATTTTTTTCGTACATTTTAATTAATTTAAAAATACTTTTATGTACTAAAAAATTATGAAAAATTTCTTATACGATCAAATTATGGTCTCTGATCCATGTTAAACAACATATCAGTTAGGGGTGACAAAACCAATAAATTGGATGGATATGGATTGAATTGTTAATAGATGGATCAAAATAATTCATTAATCTATTAAAATTTTCTTAAATATATTCAATCCAATTCATCAATTTAAAAATAAAATTCATCTATTCCATCCATTAACAACATTTTAACGGATGGATATCCATCCCTCCAAAAAAAATTTCAATTTAAAAAAAACAAATTAGTTTTTTTTTTAAAAAAAAAATTGAAGTTTTTTTCAAAAAAAGAAATTACAGTTTATAAAAAAAAGTTAAAAAAAATTTCAATTTTTATAAAAAAAATAATACAGTTTTTAAAAAAAATAATTTCCAGTTTTTTTCAGCTTTTAAAAAAAAAAGTTCCAGTTTTTTGTTTTTCAGTTTTGCAAAAAAACATTTTTTCAGTTTTATAAAAACTTTTTTAAAAAAAAATTTTCAGGTTTTTTTGAAAAAATATGTTTTTTTAGTTTTTCAAAAAATTCAAATTTTTTTTCAGTTTTTCAGAAAAAACTTTTTTTTTTAAAAATAATTTTCAGTTTTCAAAAAATAACTTTTAAAAAAAATTCCAGTTTCTTTGAAAATTTTTTTTCGGTTTTTTTTAAAAATATTTCCAGTTTTTCTTCAGTTTTTCAAAAAAACATTTTTTTAAAATTTCCAGTTTTTAAAAAAAAAATATTCTTTTCAGTTTTCAAAAAATTCCAATTTTTTTTCAAAAAAATATCTTCTTTTTCAGTTTTTTTTAAAAAATATTTCAGTTTTTTTTTATAAAAAATATTCAATTATATTATTACGGAAAAACTTATTTTCTTTTTCTAATTTTTTGTTAATTTAAACACAAATAGATTTATTTGATTTAAAGAAAAATTCTCAATAAAATGTGGTGGATGGATTAGATCAATCCATATATTTAAATGAATGGATTGGATCAATCCATTAACTTATTTTTTATTTGGTGAATGGATTGGATGAATTTTTTAGTGGATGAATTGATGGATTTTGTTTTAATGATTCAATTGTCACCTAATATCGATTATCATTAGTGTCACTTCAACTTTTTTGTAAAGGAGTTTGAGAAAAAGGTCAGCGTGACAAACATTAATTAACATAAATGACCCACATGTAGCGAAAGAAACATATAAGACTGATTTGTTACAATTAAATAAATTAAAGGATTCTGGGGATAAGTTTGCGAAAAAACTATAAATTTACTATTTAGTTTCTAATATAATTGTTGTATTTCATTAGTAAGTTACACTTTAATTTATTCTAAATTTAATGTGTACTCCCTCCGTCCTAAATTATAAGAGAAAGTCACTTTTTAGATTCATTGATGAATTAATGTATCTGACAATTAATTGGTCAATGAATCTAAAAAGTAATTTTCTCTTATAATTTAGGACAAAGGAAATACATATTTGCAAAAAAATTGTATACTCAGTAAAAAAAATTATCACTTATAGGCTTTACAATAAGACCTTGAATTAATCCCTAAAATGATCCCTCCTCAGGCTAGCAGCCTGCATTTATGGAGTCAACAAAGTAGTAAAAGTTGTAGGTTCTGCAATGCGAGAAGAAAGTGGCGTGGAAGTAGTCAAAGGATCATCATTAGAAAATAGATCGCCGAAAAAATCCTAGAGGAAGCTTCCTTATCCTGAGAGTCTTGCGATCATAGACAAAGGGGATGAATTCAAATGAGGAGATACTCTTGTTCTCGCCATGGGAGATTCATCACTCTCAGAATCGCTAGGCAAGCTAATGGGACTATAACTCATATTGACTGGAGAAAAAGATATGCTGAAGATATTAAAACCAAGGTAAAAATGGTACTTGGTAAAGTACAAGCCTGACGAGAGAGAGGGGATCAACTTACTCCACAATCTTTGTCTTTAAATAAGATTTAATCTAATGGTTAAACTTTGCAATAAACATTAACCATTAGATTAAATCTAATTTAAAGACAATGATATTCGAGTAGTTAACAAAACTTACTCTTGAGTAAGTTGACATTAACCATTAGATTACACACATCTATGGTCAATATTTTGATGATTTCTCATTCTATAATGAACTTGAGAACGATTTCCATAAAAATTTCCTTCAAAATTATCTAAGTAATAAGAATTAGAGGTAAAATGTAGAGATTTGTTGAAGAATTAATTCTTTTTGAAATTTTAAAAAAGGATATGTAGTCCTATTACTATTTTTAATATGTAAATTAACGGATTCTATTTTTTTTTTCTAAATCTAAAATAATTTTTCTACATTCTTTTAAATTTGTTCTATCTTTAACTAAATCCATATTGTCAGAGTTATTCGCAAGGAAGTATTTATTTTAATGAAATATTTTTAATTTGTTTCATAACCATTATCATCGAAATTTATATCATTGTCGAATTTGTTTGTGTATTTCCAAAGTTTCTAAAATTTATAATACATCTATGGTCATTTTTTGTTGATTTCTCATTCTATAATGAACTTGAGAATGATTTCCATAAAAATGTCCTTCAAAACTATCTAAGTAATAAGAATTAGAGGTAAAAGTGTTAAATTCATGAATTAGGCACCTTAATTCATTTTCTTCCATATCTTTTTCTAATGTTGCCTGGAAATCTTTCAAAATTATTTTTTCTTGAAAATGAGAAAATTTTAATTTTTTCCAATATAATCTTGATTAAATCTTTGGAGTAAATAAGTTATCTTTGTATCAACATTTTGGATAAAATTAATTATGATAATTTTTTTTGTCTAAATTAGGTTCTGAATAATCAATTCCAAAATAATTTGAAAAATACCTTTGAGTTGTAAAATTTGAATTTTCTTTGTTTGGTTTCCATATTAAAATTATTCAAAATATATTTTGTGAAAAGCTTTGATTTTAAATCTTATTCCTCCTTCCTATTGCTAGTTTCTTCGAGTATTATGATTTCTTAGTTGTTTTATCTTAATAATTTTAGCTTATTTTTATGATTATTGAATAGTCCATGTTTAATCTAGAAACTCACATTTTCATCCCTCACTTATTACCACGAGTTCTTCCAAAGACTTCTACGAGTTTATGACCTAAGATCTAAGAATCTCCTCCTGGCGATACTATTTCTCCTTTTGGTACTTACTTCCCTAACATAGTCTTTCTTAGATTAATGAACACATCCAGTTCAAGCAAGATTTCTTTTGATTGTGGGTTAAACATAGATTAATAACAATCATAAACATAAACATAGATTATTAAGATTATGCTACTAAAAAATCATACCTCTTAGAAGCAATAAGAAAGACGGAATAAGGAATTTAAAGTGAAAGTAAAAATTTATAGTAAGGTGTATTGAAAAGCATTTTTATTTATTGCATATTTTGATTGCGTGTGTTACAAACATGATGAAAACTTCCTTTTATAGGTGAAGGGAAGTCTCTAGAAATAATATATTATTGTCTTTACATTACTAAAGGATAAAACACTATTTGCTAACCTTATCTTTATCGCATATTCGTATAACAAAATCCACTGATGGATATAAAGCTATTATCATATAGATTATGTATATAAAATTTAACATAAACCATAAATCATTTGACATGTCGTTGTCAACATGTATGAAAAACTAACGCCTACAAAACTTCATGAAAATCGTTAATTTTTATCATCTCTTTAACATATCAAATGATTTTTGATTGATGTCAAATTTTATAGGCGTATGTATCAATATGATAATAATATTCCACTCCAAATAGCCCAACATATAAAAACTTTCACACGGGATATTAATCGTCTTCACTTTTATTATACTCATCATGAATCCTTAATAGACTTGACTACTGAAGTACAAACTTGCAGATCCATCCCGCATTGCCATATGAGAAATCAGTACCACCAATTATGGTTCCACGTCATAACACATTTATTTGATAAAATTTTACAATATTCTATCCTAGCATAATTTTTATTTATATTTTATTTTTGTAAAATTAGTATAAGAAACCCTTTGAAAATAATTGTCATATTTACTTAGAAAGTAGGAATTAAAATAGCCTAATTATGATACTTTTCTAAAAAAATTCTAATAACTTTAATTTTTTATGTTACCTCAAAATTCCAAGTGATAAGTAACTTCTTTTTGTTGCCGTATTCATCGTTCGAAGGTTAAAGAGAATAACAAATGGAAGAATGCTTCCATTCAAAGTGATTTGAAGTGGACTCACTTTCTTTGTCTCATACTTGTCTCTGATATGTAATAAGGAGTTGGCATATCGTAAAGCACTTCCATAGCCCCCACTTCCACTTTTCGTTTTAATTAATAATTATATGTATATTTTATTAATAAATAATGGTTTCTTCCAACAGCTACTCCACTTTGGCACTAAATAATTATAAAAACTGTGAAAAATTTAAAGTAATCTGATTTAATATTCTAATTGTTTGAGGTAGAGATTAACTTGCTGTTTCATGTGACCATTATTATATTTTCACCAATAATGTGGAGATAGCTTTGCTTCTTAATTTAATGGTGCTAGGTGGAATTTGATTAGACTTGTATCACTCCTTCACCTTTTGTCATGAATATTAGACATACATATATATATTAAAGACGGGTGATGAAAGTTTTTTTCTAAGCTGAAGAACTGTTTTGGCTCGACTTTGTGGTAGTGCCAGATGTTGTTGTTATGTTGGATGTGATCAACTTGCTAGCAATGTTATGAACAATAATACCATGTTGTGAATAGGTAAGTGATATAAGGGTTTTGTTAACGTTGTGATATGATTAGAATTCTACGTGGTTTAAAGTAATGATTTGATGATTAGAAATGTTGAACCTCTTTGTTCCTTTGCATATCTAGAAATAAGAGTATTGCTAAAACAACGGCGAGGAAATTTTGCCAAATATTACGCTGATAAGATATTGTGAGTCGAAGGTTGTAATTAAAGTGTTTATGGTGTTGATCTTAACATCATTAATCTCCAATATGTCGAATCAAAGGGAGGGTGACTATATGGTTATCCTACAACACCCAAGTCAGTTTAGAGTTCAAGATAATAGTAGTAAAAGCGGAGATTAGAGCTTGTGTGCATAAAAACTCTTTGTGAAGGTATTTATATCTTGGATATGGTGGAGCGAGTTGGATAAGGGTCTCGTGTTATTGGACCTTTAACTAGCGAATCAAGGTGGCATTGGGCCTTTAGTGGCGGATAAAGGTGCTATTGGGCTTTACACGCATCAAGGTGTCATTGGGCATTTACGACATAACATTTGGCCTCAAGACTCGTCGGTACTCTACATATGGGGTCTTTAGTAGTCGTACGACCTTTTGAGAATGGTTGTCATGTGTCATTTGAAATGTGTTGCTTTGGTTTTGCCAAAAATAATGAGGAATATAAACCTAAACGCAATCTCATCATTGAAAGGTTTTGCGTTTTCTTTGATGCTGACAAAAAGGTATGAGGTGACGTGACACACCTTACTATGCACTTTGTTGACGTGTGACTTCACACACAAGAGGAGATGAATTGTGTGGTTCAGATTTTGGTTTTGAAAAATATTGTGAAATAAAATAAGAGTTAGTTTTGTTTAAAATGCTTAGCAGCGGAAATAAAGTAGAAAATAAATTACGAAAATTAAAAGACATGAAAAGAAGAACACGAGAATTATAGAGGATCGCAAAACAACACCACCTACTCCCTCCTCAAGAATTAATCTTGAGAACTTCCGATAAACATGAGTTTTAATAGGAAGTACTCACAAGCCTCCTTATACAAGGACATATGGTTAACCTTATAACTAAACAATATATGACTTCAAAATATGGAAGTTTGAGTATTATCTTCCAAACAACAAATCGAAGCGGTTAGTCTCCTTTCCACACTATAGATTGAAGCAATTAGTCTTCTTCCCACAAACAACAATTTTAGAACAGTTAGTCTTCAATTTCTTAAACCTTGCAAACATTTATCACAAGTTGTGCTCACGAACCTTAAACCTTTATTTTACACGGGATAACCAATAACCTAGGAGATTTTAATATCGGACTAATCTCTAACCTTATCCAAGTTTTTACCACGGGATAAGCATTAACCTAATCTTGGATTTACCACAGGCTTACCATGAACCAAATAAGATTTTACCACGGGATACACTCGAACCTAAACACAGGCTTTATCACACAACCACTGCATTAAAGCTTTTATGAGTTTATCTGTAGCTCAAACAAAAATCTAAAGGATATTATGTTCAACCAAGATATAAACAAAGGTTCCTTGGTGAACTTTAAATTCAACCCTTCTAGAATTACACTTTAATTTCCTCTCACAAAAGACTTTTTCCACAAATGACCTAAGACTAGAGTATTAGTGAGATAAAGAAAAAAAAGAAGTTTAGAGAGGGAGACAGTGAGTTGTGTCAAATACGATTATGGATGAAATGAATGAAGAAAGAGACCTCTATTTATAGGCTAGAGGTTGGCTTAAAATGAGAATTTCAAATAAAGCATTTATGACAATCTAATTGATTAGCACTTGATTCCAATCAATTAGATATTTGAAATATAGTCAATTGTAATTTCAAAAAGGAAATAAAATACATATAGTCGTTTCACATCATTAAGACATTGTCCTAATTGCTTGAGATTCAATTTTTGAACCGAAAGGCCCGATTAGAAGAGTAAAAAAATTTCGGAGCTATTTTGACAAATTCTAATTCATCTGGTACAACTTCAAGATATTTTTAAAATATTTTCTTGAAGGAATACATTTTGAAAAGTGTTTTAGTGTGTGTGATTTAGCTATGCGCCTACGATAAAGCTCTTATGATTTACAAATTGTTAAATCATTACTAATTTAGGAGGTCTTCTTAATACTTCAAAATTTTGCAAGATGCTTTCTCTTTAATTTTGCTTAGTAGCTTAAGATGAAGCTTTAATTACATTCTATTTGATTGAGATCACCGGATAGTCAAGTCCATCAAACCCAATGATTAGGTTTGCACCTTTATCTGCTTAACCGCTCATGTTTGACTTGTTATAGGATATTAGTTGTCATCATTAAAAGTTGATTTTTTTAAATCATGCCATCTATAAACAAGGTTCCATATTCTACCCCTTGAAGATGACAACACATCTCTCAAGGGATGTGGTAAAATAAAGCAGTACATATTTTTGAAGTAAAAACCCCGACTTAAATAGAGTATACTCTAATCTCTTGATATACTTCTACCTTGTAAATTTAAAAAGTCGGGTAAAGATGGTCATAGAAATAAATATGTAGACCTGATAATCTAGACATATAGAGAAGAAAATAATGAATATTACTAAATTAAAATTTGCAGAAAATGGGAAATGACAAGAATATTAAGACACGTATGCCATAAATATCATCATTTTCTTGAAATTATTTTCTCCATCTCCTCCATTATTTTGCTATGCTTTGAAAAATATCCCAAACTTGTTTAAATATATCGTCTTCACTTGTGTATTATTCTTCATTAGTCCAACCATCCCTTAGTTCTTCATATTTTATGTTGTTTTCATATATCGAAGATTGGTATAACAATACTATTAATGGTGATATTGATTTGTCCCTAGAGTGTCAATGTTGAAGTTCCTAAATATTTTTAGGTCATTGCTCCTTATGGAACATTCAAGGTTTTCTTTTGAGTGGGTCATGTGGTAGAATAACCCATCTATCCACTAAATTAGAATGTTTTATTCAAGAAGCCAAGGGATAATATTGAATTTGATAACATGGTCGTTATTGGTATTTCTTGCGATCAATATTATTGTTGTAAGATAATGAAGGATTCAAATTTTTGGCTTTAAGAGTGAAATTTTGGAACTGATGTCTTAACACAGAAGCACGATGTCAGGACAAATGTTATGACATTTTATTGATAGAAAACCACTAATTATGCAAAAAGATAGATTACAAAAAATAAGAACACAATAAATTATTAACCCATTTCGATTTTAACGTCACCTACTTTGAGGACTATCAAACAGGAAAGAAATCCACTATGATAATATTAGTACAAAGTCTAAACAGTCTCAATTTACAACTCTCTCCCAATCACTATCATATGCAACTTCTACCTAGGAACCTCCTAGATATGAGAACTCTCACTTTTAATCACCGCATGATACCTACAACAACAAACCTTACGACTAGACTTAAAAATTCTAATAGAAAATTACACTTCAAATAAACAATACTTAATTTTGCTTAAAAGCTAAACTAAGAACAATACCAACTCTTTACTTAAAAGCTCATGAATAGGAACAAAATGTGGGTTAACAAGTAGACTGACCTTTGCAGAACAATATCCAACTTTTAATATATATATATATATATATATATATATATATATATATATATATATATATATATATATATATATATATATATATATATATATATATATATGAGAATGCTATACATACCCACTCATTTTTATGAAGGTGTGTTTTACCAACATACACCTTTGAGTGTATTTAATGTATTTTAGTCATAATTTAATAATGCACTCTTTCCAAAATGAAATATGTGTATTTAAGAAAATGTTTATAGGAGATGCTAATTTACAACCTAATTTATAGAAGGAGTGTTTTAACAACATACGCTTGGTATGTAATCTTTTAAGTTAATACTTACTAAAACACACATTCATGAATACAAGTGGGTGTATCATAGCAAAATTCATATATATAATCTTAGCATTGATGTATATATCTTTTAGATATGTGATAGAATTATGAAATATTTCTGAAATATAAATTAATATGTTATTGTTTCTACTGTGAATAAAAAAAATTGTTTTATTGAAAAGTTAGCGTTTTATTTATTTAATGGATAATGTGGAAATATTTTATGATGATTTTTAATTAAATAACATATATAAAGTGAATTATAATATTGTTTTAAGTCGATGATTTATTATATTAAATTAATACAATGATTATAATTGATTCTACCAATGAAAATAAAAATATAACTATATTTATTTATTTTTATCCAATAAAAAGTTGTCATTCGAAAGTTATTTTATCAGACGTGCAAAATAAATAAATAAAGAGATATGCTACCTTGACACCTAATTTCTATATCATACTTACACCAATATACTATTTACCGTATTTATACGGTGAACAGTATTTTTTAATAAAAATATTATTTTCAAAAAAGTTATTTATTTTTTAAATTTATTTTTTAACACAAATATAAGATTGTGTTATTAACCAACTTCACAATTGTATTAATCACAAAATTGTACGTTATTAACCAATTATTTTGTTTATAATTCATTAACCACTTTCACTATTTTATTAACCAATAAAATACATATTATTAACCATGTTCTCACACTAAATTATAAATGTATTAACCAACTTTTTCACTATATTAACCAATTTTATTTTACTATTTAATATTTTTTTACGTTTAAGAATTCATTAACCAAGTTATGATTGTATTAACCAATTTTATATATAATATTAACCAAGTCTGAACTATATATATATATATATATATATATATATATATATATATATATATATATATATATATTAAATTGTGTAGAATATTAACCAAATTTAATATTTCATTAACCAAAATAATTTTAGAGAAAATATATTAAAAGTCAAACTATGTATACATTGTTCACGTATTTTGTGAACAGTGTATACGATGTAATGTCAAAGTGAGTGTCAAAATATCATTTTTGATAAATAAATAATAGGTTTATATTTATCATTATTGGTAATGATGCCGCTTAATGTATAAATCTATCAAGAGAACCAAAATACTTTTATAAACCTGAGTAAATATATGAAATTGATTGACTTAGAGATCTTAGTCAATATTGATTAATGAAAGAAAATTGTGTCTTCTTCATTTATTTATAAAGTATCTACTTGATAATGAGTTAATATCCTCTATTTATGTGATAAAAAATAAGATTAAAGTGATCCTAGTTGATCTTTTGACGAAGCCCCTAAGAAGAAATTAATTTGTGAAGACGTTGAAGTTAATTGAGTTATTCATATATTGAAGGGTGAGGAGGTAAAGAAGGTACAGAAACACTTGGGTGAAAAATAGGGTAATTTTTGGGCACCTTCAGGGTTGTTCTTGAAAACCTAAAGGCAAATGTTATTTTCTTGTAACTCATATGTAATTTTTTGTAACAACTTTATGAGTAAAGTGAATTGGAGAGTTGCTCTCTCCCCATAGTAGATCGTTTGATCGAACTAGTAAAACAAACTTTCGCTTTTTTCGCTTTTATTCATATTATTTGTTTACTTAATTATTATTGTTGTATACCATTTATTTTAATGTTACTATTCTCCACGCCACAAATTGATATTAAACTTTTGTTCTAAATAAATTGTCTTAATTTTTTAAGTAAAAAATATGAAAAATATATTTTAAATAAAATTATTATTTATTTTATTTATAATTTGTAACTGTTTTTCACCCAAGTAATTATAATTTATTATTTTGAGTTAAATTAGTCAAATCATGTATTATTTTTCTATCTCTCCCAATATATATATATATATATATATATATATATATATATATATATATATATATATATATATATATATATATATATATATACTTTTTTAAAAGGAATTGATACAAAAAGAAATTAACGTGAAAAAATTTGTGTCTCCATATTTTTCTTCTATAATTTTTTTTTTATATCTTTCGGTCAAATTTATTGTTGATATGTCGGATTCTTATTAAGAATTTAAAAAAAACTTGTTGAATCCTAATAAATTTGCACTTTTGAAATATATAAACTTTTAAGAAAGCGTACTTACACGCCTTATATTTATGTAATTGTTTATTATTTTTTTTGGTTTAGTAGTTCTTAATATGAAAAGGGATAATCAAATTATATTGATTAGCAAATTTCTACAACATTCAATACTAGAATTTATAAGATATAATGTGCATCACTGGTAGTGTGGTCTTTAACATGTTGATAGTTTTTGTGGGCTACAATACATAAAAATTATATAGATTGATGTGTTTGGTTCATTTTCTTTTGCAACACATAACAATAAACTCTTATTCATATTTGGACTAAATGAATTTTATCCTATAGTTGTAGTTTACTGCAACAAAGAGAAATCTCATTTGTTAATAATCAATGTCGATGTTACTTTGTGCGATACGAAGTATCAATTGAATCAAAAGAACGATTGTCACAATTAATGTGATAAAGAAAAGGGTCAAGGGTGATCAGGGTTGAATATTAATGAATTATCTATAATTTTTTGTGCATCACATGAATTTTTTAAAATATTTTTAAAAATTAATATATTTTTGATTCGCACTCTATATTATAAAAATCACGTTGAATAGGGTTGTGTAAAACGAAAATATACTTTCGATTTTAAAGTATGTGTAATTTTAAATAAAGCATGTAAGACTAAATTTGAAATAGTTTCTTAATATTTTATTATTTAGTTTGGAATCGAAATATATTTTTATTTGCCTTAAATGCACTTTTGACCCCTATATTAATTTTTAAACATTTTAATCCTTTATAGAAAAATTAACTATTAAGTCCCTCAATATCATATTTTATATTTTTTAGGTCCCCCATGACAAAATAATCTAATTTGCATATATATGACATTGAATGAGGTGACATTTTTAATTGTTGCATTAAAAATAGATCCGAAAATATATATTTAGAATTAAAATTTATAATATATAATTTATCAATAAATATTTATAAATAAAAATAACTAAAATAATTAAAAACTTTTAATTATTATAAAAAAACCTTAAAAAAATAAATTAATAAATTTTTAAATATTTATAATGATGTGACGTCAATTAAAAAAATGTCACTTCATAATTTCAATGTCACGTATGAAAATTAGACTATTTTGTCATGTGGACCACTAAAATAACATGAAATATGATATTGGTGACCTAATAGTTGATTTTTTTATAGAGGGACTAAAATGTTAAAAAAATTAATATAGGAAAACCAAAAATGCATTTAAACCTTCTTATTTTTACTCAAATATTTCAAAATACAGTGGGTACTAGAAATATACTTCCAATTTTAAAAGACATTTTAAAATATGCAGAGAATTTAATTCTTCTACCTCATATGATGCATTAAAACATCCACAAATATTATTGTTTTTCAATCGACTCAGATAAACATGTTCTAACTCAAATGGACATGTTTTGTTCATCAATATGTAACTCCAAGACATTGATGATGTGAGAACCATGTTTTAGATATGCCACAAGATAATTGATGAAATTTGACATTTATGTTTAAACCTGATGAATAAACTAATTTGTCTCATCTATGTTTGTGTTTAATTGATATTTTAATTTAATTTATACTGTTATTTAATATGATTTAGTGAAATCTTTATGCTGTTTGTTTATTTACTAAGTTCAAAATACGTTCGGATTTTATAACTAAAACACAAAAATATTTTTGTTGGTCACTCACTGACTTGCCGCCGCCTTTATATTTTAAGAAAGTGCTCATAAAATTACAAAATAATGAGTGGAGGTAGTATTCAATTGTAATGGTGCACAGGCTCAAATTGCGCTGTAAAGCCTAGCCAATGTGTAGCTTTCACCAAAATCATGAAAATTGACATCATTTAATTATACCAATAGTATATTTCATGACCTAAAATAGTATCATGCCCAAGGAGGAATGAACATGTGAATATTCGAGCTTGTATGCAAGGGATTTCCAAATGAATGATAAGCATTAGCAATGACATATTCTATAGTAGATCCTTGAGCATTAGTATACATTTTGTTTTTTAGATGGCCAAAAGCACAAATGGACAAAAGTAGCTAGATCAAATTAAAGTTGCACTAATGCTTGATCACTGACCTTACTTTGACTTATTTATACAAAACAAAATTTAGAAATCTATTTCTTACAATTAAAATAACATCATTGAACACTCCAAGCATTGTTATTGTTTTCATTTGTGGGCATTCTAGCCGATCTGAAATAATATTGAAACTTTCTTTACTGAAAAAGAGGTATTTTCCAAGTTCAAGATTTTATGTTTTTTTAAGGAGTACATCCCGAATTACTCATGACAACTTATTTTAAGAAATTCTAAAGGACATTGATTCCAAAAGAAAAAGTTATAAGAGACATTAGATTTGGATCCAATAATGTTTCACTGTCATGACATTAATTTAATTTTGCCAACAACATCACCAATGTTTACTGCTTCTGACTTGAAAATTATTGCATTTCTCTTACACCAAATTATCCAGCACGTTGTCAATCATATCAACAAAATTTTTCTCGAACACGCTTTTCCAATCAAAGAATTTTGAAATCAAAACAAATGATCCACAACTTCCTGTGAATATACGTTTACACCTCCTGCCCACGAAGCAATCCTAATCCACACCATCCTCGTGAAAGGACGTGGCACTAATAAATGATCCAAAGATTCAAGATTACCGAAATAGAGTACACACACTTTATCCCTATTATTGAAAAGAATACCCCTCTTTACCAATTAATCTCTAGTTGCAATCCTATCCCTCATGCAACGCCACCCAAAAATATGGATCTTTGCTGGAACCAAAATATCTCATACCCAATACACAACCTCCATACACAACCTCCAGTTTTCTATCTGCAAGATTTTATGTTGTTGTCATTGACACGTATCCACACAATCAACACATCGATGATTAATATATTAAGATTAGATTATTTATTATTTTGATTTTAAAAAATACAAATTGTGTTGAGAAATAAAGACACAATAATAAAGTAATACGCAACATATATAATATTTCTCAATGTTGTAGGAATTTTGAAGATCAACATGAAAGTAAAAAACGACAATCTAATAATAAAGGCACAAAAGTATACCGATATTTTTAACGTGGAAAATTCCTCAATATGAAAGTAAAAATTACAAGTCGTCCCGACTAGAGAAAAAGCTCAATTATAATCAATTGATGATACAAGAGAGTTTTAAAATAATTCATAAAATAGTAATAACAACCGCAAATCACAAAGCAAACTAACTTACAAATAAGAATCAAAAAGTTGAAAATTTTCTCAACTGCAGCTTTAGTGCGAATCGATATCTCAACTCAAATCTTATTTTGAAGATCCCAAGTGTCAAAGTTAGATATATGTGTTTCAAACAAGTCCACTAAATTTCAATTATCGATTGTGAACAAATTGAATCGCTATTTTAGTGAGATTGATTCAGAAAATGGAAATAAGCTTTCTCTTTATCTCTTTATAAATTCTTATTTTTTTTATCTCTTAACTCTAAATTGAAGTACAAAACATTTCAACTAGATAGTGCTACTTTTAAATACTTAACCAATAACTACTACTCACTCTGTCTCAAAATAAATGTTTTTCTAGTCATAAAAATTTGTCTCAAAATAATAGTCTTTTATTTTTCCAATGCAACTTTGATCAACTTCCCTTTATTATAATATTTTTAAGATATGACAATATATAACAACCAATAATAATTATGGATAATTTTATAAAAATACTATCTTTATTGATTCAATCATTATTTTTCTTAATCTGTGTGTAACAACTTTAAACAATATTTATTTTAAAACGGAAGAAGTAAAAAGAACTTTGATATTCCTATAATTTGGTCCCCCGGTAATAATAAAGGTCAATGGAATTTAGAATGAAATCTTGGGCACATGCATAACATAAAAAGTGCAAAAGCACTCTATATGGAGTCCACCCAGCAAAAAGAAATGGTTAAAAACTATATAGGGTTTATAAGAATTGAGAGAAAAAGTTTTTAGGAGTTGGTCATTTTCAGTTAGTGGAATGTTCTACTTTTCCAACTAGACATTAGTGTCATAGTGCTTAGTCACATTATTTAAAGTTCCCAATTAAATAAATATTTTTCTACTTTTGAGGTTAGCCCTAAAATAAAATACTCTCTTTGTTACATCCCTAAAGGAAAAACTTTCCATGTTCCATGCTTTGTCTACTATAGGAAAAATATATAATCACTTGTCTCCACAAACATTCTTAATATGTTGTTTCTTGCTTTTAGATCATAAATATTCCACAGTTTCGAAGCATCGAGCATATTCTTTGTATTGGCTAGAAACGTAACATATCTGGACAAGTATATCAGAAGAATAAACTTGAGAAAACCTTGCTTAATGGCATGAAACTGTCAATTATCATGGAAAATGAGTGCTTTTATATCACTAAGGATATAAAGAGATTGCTTACGACAACATATGTTATTGGCTCTGAATTACTTTATGGCAGATTTTAGCAAAGCTTCACAAAAGAAAAGTAAATTTTTAATTCATCACCTCATAGTGGTGGGACACCATATGAAAAATCAAAAATACCCTTCTCAAAATTGAAAGTAATTTTCAGTTTGCAATTCTATTTGTATAAATTAATCAAAAGACGGTGACTCTCAAATTGTAAGAAATTTAACTGAGATACACTTTCGGTTTGAACCAAATATATTTCATTATAGTAACGGGAACATTAAATTGTGTTGCAATTTAATATTTTGTATAAAATCGAAAGTATATTTCCAGATTTTGGTCACGACACAAATTACTTAAAACAACAACCATGGTGATCAACACCATAGCACTCTTCTCCTTCAAACCTCTCAAAACCCTCTCCATTGTGAATTTATTTTCCACTCCAAATCCTTATTTTTGTGGTTCATCATATAAGAAATAGCTCAAAAAAGTAGAATTTCAGGTAAACTTTATCACTTTTATCCTTATTCACTACATTAATATGTTACTTTTGAAGAAAATAAGGTTACGTCTAAACCGAATTATACTTTCGTTTGTGGTTGGACAAATCGGAAGTCCATTTTAGGTTTTGTCTCTGTGTTATATTTTGCAACAGCTTTCATTGTGACATGTTTATAATTATATTTTTTATGTAACATATGTATGGTGCATCCCGATAACATTTCTAAACCCG
This sequence comes from Vicia sativa, assembly GCA_021764765.1. Lineage (NCBI taxonomy): Eukaryota > Viridiplantae > Streptophyta > Magnoliopsida > Fabales > Fabaceae > Vicia > Vicia sativa. Next base: position 65,935,870 of record CM038795.1, read on the forward strand.
ATGTGACTTAAGTTATTTCGTCGGTCGTAGTTCCGCCTCGTAATTAAGGTGGTAGATGTTCGTGAGCATATCATATGTGTCGGTGGATTTCAAATCCACGACATTTTATTCAAGTCTATTTGAAATCGATTCCTATACCACCGCAGTATCACCAGTGAGCGCTTCATTTCAATCGAACCATAGACATGATCGGACGAAGTTTATGGAAAAGATGCAAGAATACAACAAGTTGAACCAAATAGAAACAGAAAAAATAGGGAAAAGTCAAAGGTGCCACCGTGGATTTATCCGACGCACTTTTTTCTCGCTCTTTCAAGTAGTTTGGTAGCATTTTAATGTTAACTTCATTTTGTTCACGACATGATGTGAAAATATACTCATTTTTGTAGTTTGACCAAATGCACAATATTTGAATACATGAGATTTTATGAGTATATTTGTTGTTTTTGTTCTGTTTCTAGTTTTTCAACCCCAGGTCATTTACCGAAAGTTTACTGGTTTTGGTTAAGTTAAAAACCAGATTTTAACTTTCGGTTTCATCATCGACATTGGATAGGATTTCTATGGTCCATGTTTACATCCAACTACTATAAAAATACCTCTCCTCTAATATTTTTCCATACCACAACACAAAAACAGATGGACATCAAATTGAACATCATATGGGTTATTGGAGTTGTCCATTTTGATGGTGTCACACCGTATCACGAATTCAAGATCACTATGTACACCCCTATTGAAGAGGTGCGTGAAACATTGTAGGAAATTGTACCTTACGGCGATGATCAAAAGCTAGAGAAGATTGAGTTCCGCTCGTCAGCGATTGACAATGAAGGGAATCTTCAGTTCATAAACCGTGAACTGAAGAACGGGGCTGATTTTGTGCTAAGTGGTCTACTTATGAAAGTTTTGAGAGAAAGTTCCAATCGAGCTAGATGTGGCTTTATCAAGAACCATCGATGACATTATGAGGATGTTGCAACGTCCACCAGGATATTGATATGTAACGTTTGATTTATGTTTAACTACTAAATGTATTTGCTAAGTTTATGTTATGGATTATATGTATCTTTATGTTAAACAATGCAATGAAATTTTCTGATTTCTGTTTGATTAAAACCGGAATTCCAGTTCTGATATAGAACTAGAAGTAAAGTTCTGATTTGGTGTATATTTTATCAGTTGGTGGTGCGCACCGAAAATATACTTCCAATTTTGAGAGGTATTTTGAGAAATTCGCGTGGTGCGTAAGAAGATCATGAGATGAAGTAAGAAATTCACAAAAAAAAAGTGATTAAAACTGCTTTATTCTACTTTAAACTATTGCGATAAATAAATATCATATTAAATAGACACAGATATCCATTAATCATCCAAGCATATACTTCATTTTATTTTTATTTTCTCATTTTTTTCTCCACACTAATTCGAATTTTAAAAAATAGGTATTTTGCTTTTTTTTAACTTTATATTTTGAAGACAATATCTCATAGTCCATTGTAATTTTAGGATATTTCATGATTTTAAAGATATCCATTAATCATCCGAACATATACTTCATTTTATTTTTCTCTTCTCATTTTTTCTTCCACACTAATTCGAATTAAAAAGAATTAGATATTTATTTTGAAAACAAGATATCATGGTCAATTGTAATTTTACAATATTTCATGATTCTCTTAACATTTTATAAATAAAAGTTTAGGGTTTGTAAATAAATCTATTTACCACTTATATTATATGACATATACCAGATCTAGAATATTGCAATCATACTTCAAATCTTCTTCTTTTTTTAGTGTAGAGAGAGAGATGATTTTTCTTATAATTTTTTTGTTGCTTATGAAGACAAATAGGGTATTGTCAATCACCTTGTCATTTAATCCTTGCTTAATTTAGAGTTTGTTTCTATATGAGTGATGTACTTATTTTGATTGACTACCATTTTTTTCTAATTTTATCACATTCAAAATCAAGGAAGTACTTTAGTCCTCCTAATTTATTCATATCAAATTTAATGATCATCTAAATTTTCAGGTTCTTAATCTTAGTGTGATTACTCTAACTGATAAGTAGACCATCCCCATTGGGTACATTATTAGCATGTTTAGTTTGAATTTTGAAAGTGTGAAAGCAATTCTAGAGGTGTAGAATTGATTTTGGAATAATATTTAAGTGTTTGATTCTTCTAAAGTAGAATTGATTCTGCCTCTAAAATTGATTCTACTTGAAACTAGAATTTGTAGCTTCTGACTTTAAACGTGATTTCTATACTGAAATTTTATTGTTCAACTCACTTTTACATAAATATATCTAAACATAAATCAATTATGTTAAATCAATTCTGCTAAAATTCATCTACCAAACTCAATATGTAAAAATTAATTTTATCCACTGTCAATCCAAATGCATACTATGTTGAGATTTCCTTGATTCAAGCATTTGACATAAATTACAGACTCAAATGAACACTTAGAATAGTCAAATTTTTTGAGGAACCCATCAACCTCTTTACTCTTATAGTTTGTTTTAGACCATAGAGAATATTATTAAGCTTCAATACCTTATCTTCACCACCTTTCATAGTGAATTCATAAGAGAGTTTAACATAAAGTCTTTCCTTAGGAAAGCCATTAAGAGTAGATTAGATATTAAATTGAACAAGTCTCTATTGCGTAAAGTTGTTCATGATTCCTATTAGCCAATAATTTCAAACCTTTCAATAAGTACATAAATTTAAATGAAATCATGGCCAAGATTTTTCAAGAACCCATTTACAACAAGTTTTTTCTTGTATTTGGATATGGAATCATCTACAAGGTGTTTCACGTTGTAGACCCTATTGACTATAATTGACATTTTATTTACTTATAAAAAGATTGGATTTCAAGTTTGATTACTCTTTTTATTTATTCTCTTTCATGGAAATTCTCCATAACGTTTCCTTAGTTGCACGTATATAAAAGATAGGCTCAACATTAACAAATACAGATAAGTGTGTTAGGTCTCCATTTGGTGTGATCATGTTGTCAAGAATGGATTTTAATTTTGAAGACTCCTAGTTAGGAATATAATTATTTTTAATCCACTTGCTTGCTAACTCATTCAAGTAAATTAAGCTTCTTTTGCTCATTATGAAATTAAAACAGAACAATTGAACTTTATGCAATATCTTTCCTTTTCCAACTCAAACATTCATAAAACATTCCTTATGAATAAGTGTAACATCCTTACTTAGAAAAAAAATTGGTGAGTGGATTGTATAGTTTGTATGATCATCTACTATGTTACTACAAGAATCATATGTTCATTGTTATCTTTAAGCGTATTCCTTTTTTTGATTTGGATTGTATTTGAAAGATAAAGATCGAGAAATTCTTAGGTGCTTAGACCATATTGTCTCTCCTTGTCTAATATCCTGGTGGGGCTCTTGTTTAGCACATAGAATTCATAAGTGACAGTTTATGTTGAAGTTATTTTTAATATACATCTAGTCATGTTCATGATGGTATTGAAATTTTGGCATTGGTATACACATGTACATACTTATGTATTTAACATCAGAATATGATCGGGATGATGTTATGACATCAATGATGACTAAATAGAAATATCAAACTGAAATAATATGCAGAATGATAAAAAACACAATCAATTGTTAATCTAGTTCGGTGGTATAAAATAAAACCCAAAAGAAGATTACACCTCAAATCAACAATACTTAGTTAAGACTCTTAACTAAGAACAATATTCAACATTTTTTTTAAAAGCTTATAGGAGAACAACACTTAACTCATTACCTAAATTCTTCTGAGGGAGAATATTATGTCTACCTCAATGTATCAAAAGATACAAATGGTGACTTACACCACAAGGAACACGAGAGACTTTCAAAACCAAAACCCTTATTTTTAACTAAACAAAACAATCATCAATTTTCCCTAGGTCTAGGTATTCTTTTTATAAGCTTCATATGTCCATGGGCTTTGAATTCTCTGTCCAATTAATCCTTGATCCATGTGTTTATTGTTGCAAAAAGTATCTCCTTAAATCTTGGAACAAATAAAATCAAGTTTCCTAAATTGTCTCTTTATCCAATTTTAGAAATTTGTGTATGGTTGTAAATCAAAACAATTGTTCCAGATTAAATATCCTTGACTTGCAAAAAATTGGTGAGATAAAAGCAAAAGGAGTCTCACATGATCAATTTAAACCTGTCAAAAAAATCAAACAGCAGTGCCTGTTATCTCAAACTACGATGTCATGGCATCTGCTTCAACATTTGGTTAAAAATTTCATTACAGCAAAACTTTCATGACAATTGATGCAAATGTTATAGTATCTTGCTCAGCATTAATATAGAACCATGTTTTAATAAAATTTAGTAAATCCTAAAATCATGGTATTAATAATCTGCCTCTTTGGAAAATTTTGGATAAAACACTCTTAGCATCAAAATCCAGGAGAGAGGAATAAAACCACAATCAGGCAAGTACGGTACTCTCTATGTCGCAAATAATAAGTTTATCCCCCTCAAGGAAAAACCCACACCAAAAGAGAGATGATTATCAATATACACCATCCTCATCCTGCACACCAGACCACATCAATAGCAGTTACATAAGCATGCACACCACAAAAACATGAAACACCGTCTCCCCCTAAATGATTTCATAAGCAATCACAAATATCTACTCTCCCAAAAGCATTAGTACACAGCCATATCACAGTGTTAAACCAACATGTCAATACATGTGATGTAACATCAGGACCCAACACTTTACTCCTCCTTTTTATACAAAATATTGAAAATAGAGATATAGTAAATGTACACAAAGGAAACACACAAAACAATGGACCCAAAATGTGTTAGAAAATTATTACATATTTAACTAACTAAGAACAATGAAGGAAGATTCAAGATTAGTTATTTAGACAAGAAATCCAATCTTCATCAACATCTGATTTCGGATCATGTTTCTGAACATGATTTTTATTGAAGGACTTCATCTTAGTCACATACTTCTTCCTTGTCAAGGAGTTTCCAATAGATGATCCAAAAAATGTTTCCACCTTGGATTCATCCTTCTTTGGGTTAGCACTTTTAGTCTTCTTTCCTGACTTAATTTCAATCAAATCTACCTTATTAGAACCAGCATCTTTGGGCGGTTGACTAATGATCAGAACTTTGCTTGAGATGAGAAAGAGGCAGAAAATATTTTAACAAGGGAATTTCCTTGCTTATATCTATAAATTAGTCTAGGGAGTGCACCACTCATAGAAAAGAGAGACATTTTCTAATTCTACTTTCTCTTTTATCAATATTTTACTTCTGGGAAATAAAACTTCAATTGTCATAACTTAGCCTCTAAAATACTTCAATTGAATGGTCAAAAGGTTTTACTAACCTCCTATGTTGTTATTGACCCAATATCAATACAATTTCCCAAAATACCCTTCAAGGTTTCAATCTAACATTTAATAACTTACTCAATATGTCTTATAATATCATTCAAGAGATCCTAATCTATGGAGAAAACCTTTTCTTGCAGCAAGATCACTGACACAACTAAGACCTTATCAATAAGCCTTGTCAAGTCAAATGTGCAAACTTGATTACACAAATTGTAACCAACTTGCCATACTACGATGTCATGACATCCTTTTTGACATTGTATGCAAACCATCAAAGAACAATAGCTTCCTATAGAATTATATGTATCCATAGTGAAGACTAGGATAGAGACAAAACTTTACTGATTCAAGAGACAAGATTGCTTCTTAAGGATAATCATCCTTCATTAACACCAACTTCATCATATTTTTCTTTGTAAATTTATAAGGTGCACGACTTTATTCCAACATACACTTGTCAAGGTATCCTTAAATTTTGAATATAAGATAGCATTGGACTTGAAAGATAGTGGAGATCCCTTTACAACCCAAATTCCTTCTTATCCACACCATTGGAAAAAAAACTGAACTCTAGATGACTTGAGAAAATTTATGGTACAGTTCATGCAGCTATTCAAAATCTTCTAACCTGAAGATTAGTTTCTAAAGATTGTGTTTTAACATTTGGTTCAACATTCTTTACTTCCTCAATGACAGCAATATCTCTATAAATTTTAATAATAGTAGAGTGTCCCAATGATATTCATTGAGTACTATTTGAAACAATAAATATCTTTTAAGACTTCAAAGATATATGATTCTTCCATGTTGTAGTCCACCCAGTTTTTTTTAGAAAAATCAATAATAAAGCATATGGACATGCTTATATTAATCATTTGGAACCCAACTTTCCTTTGTAGAGCTTGATCAAGAACTTTTAAATAGATTTGATCTTTACTTTTATAAAGTTCACCAAAAATATTAACAACTATCACAAGAGCCCGTATCAATATAATCAAGACTCTCACCTGGAAAAAAACCTAATGAGGTTCATAAGAGGAAGTTCTAGAGTTATTACAGTCGACTGAAGTTGCGACTTCTGACGTGACATCTTCACTTTAACTTCCTTGGTTATTTAGGATAAGTAAGTAGATTTTAGTAGCATACGTCCTTATCTGAACTTCCTTCTTCCCATTAGTGATCATTTATTCACATTAAGACTTTGATCACACAACTAAAACAACTCAATATATTAGATGTCAGACCTTTAGTAAAGGAGAACATCATATAAACATGAGAATCTTGAACTATCCAACACCTTCGTCTTTGGCCACAGTACCAAAGTAACAAGCCTAACCAATATCAAAATTTCTATCTTCTTTTACCGAAATCCTCGAAGAACAAAAGAAAGAAAACACCTCCTTTGAATTTTAACTGGTTATTTATTAGGTTGGGAAAGTCTTTTAGAGATAACCATTTAAACATGACACAAAAGAATCTGATGTAACTAAAATTTATCACTGAAGTGACATTTTCAATGCAATACTTGGCCTTTAACTTGAATAACCGATGTCCGATTTAACATCATTGACTTGGTTGATTTTCTCATTCTTCCAATAGATGAGAAAAGGATACATTTTGGTTATCTTCCTATAACCATACATATTCCATTTGATGCATAATCTTTTGAAAGAAGTAGTCATCAACATGATATCACAATTCATCGAAGCTCTAGATCATAATGCTCTTCCCTTTATCTTACTCTTAGATGGTGATGGATTAAACTTATATACATGATGTCACCTACAAAGAAACTCTCTTGATAAGAGACATGAGAATCTTTCGCACCAATTTATCTTTTGAGAATCTCCCAATGAGCTTAAAGCATTTGATATAACAAGGAAAGTCATGAAAGATCATGAATTTCTTTCATTATATTTCTTCTTCAAGATTTCAAGATGAGATATGTGCAGCTAGATATCTACACCTTAGATGTGCCTAAGAGATGTATTGAGAAAATCTAAAATAACTTTGGCAAAAACATACATCCTTATCATCCTGACGGATGTTTATCAAATCTAGGATAGAGATAAAAACCAGTTCAACCTATTTTGACTTCTAAGAACAATTCTTTCTTTGGCCTTAACACCAAAAATACCAACTATAAACTTACAAAGTTCTTCCATCAGAGACATATGCAGCAGAAGACAAATTAAAACAATCTCATCATATTATAGGCAAGATGTCAAGACATCTTGTAGCACATCATACAAAAATACAACCATCAGTAGTTGTGACAACATCAGCATATAAACAACCATTAGTAGTTGTGACAACATTAACATACAAACAACCATCAGTAGTTGTGACATAAAGACAACCATCAGTAGTTGTGACATAAAGACAACCATCAGTAGTTAGCAACGACATCATTACAATCATCAGTAGATGTAACATCAACACAACCATCAGTAGTTGTGAAATCAAAAATATCAGCAGTAATTGTAGTAGGCTCACAAAAGCATCAGACAACCATTAGTAGTTGTCACATTGAATCCAATAAGACTATCATCCTATACTTCCAATAGCCAAAGAGTACCAGAAAGATACTCCCTGAAGCTCACCTAATGGCGTATATGGTCTCGGCTTATGCCAATTGAATTTTTGGCACTAGTATACACATGTTCATACTTATGTATTTAACATCAGCAATGGTGTCGGGGCAAATGTTACAACATTTGTAGACAGACTGAATAACAGTATCAACCTAAAATAATATGCATGATTAAAATATAGAATGATAAAGAACACAATTAATTATTAATTCAATTCGTGCAACTTACTGCTTTAAGGAAACCCATTATCAATAATATTAATTTTAAGCCTAAACAATCCGATTTTACAACTTATCACTTAATCTCTACTCAATGCAACTTCTACCCAAAAACCTCCTAAATGTGAGAAATTGACATCTCACTTCCAATCACCACAGTGATAAAAGATCTGCCACAATCCTAGTGACAGTCTATAAACCAATCACAATCACAATGATGGTATAAAAGAAAACCCAAAAGAAGATTACACCTCAAATCAATAATACTTAGTTAAGACTCTTAACTAAGAATAATACACAACTCTTTATTTAAAAGCTTATATGAGAACAATACTCAACTCATTATCTAAAGGCTTCTGAGTGAGAACACTATGTCTACCTCAATGTATCAAAAGATACAAAGGGTGACTTACACCACAAGGAACATGAGAGACTCTCAAAACCTAAACCCTTATTTTTAACTAAACAAAACAACAATCAATTTGCCTTAGGTCTTGGTCTTCTTTGTATAAGCTTCAGTTGTCCAAGGGCTTCAAATTCTCTGTCCAGTCATCCGTTGATTGTTGCAGAAAATATCTCCTTAAATCTTAGAACAAATAAAGTTAAGTTTCCTAAATTGTCTGTTTATCCAATTTTAGAAAATTTTGTACAGTTGTAAATCAAAACAAATGTTTCAAATTAAATATCTTTGACCTACGAAAAATCAGTGAGATAAAACTAAAAGAAATCTCACATAATCAATTTAAATATGTCAAGAAAATCAAGCGTGTTTGTTGTCCACATAATGTCATGACATTTATTTTGACATTTGATTGAAAATTTCATATCAAAATTGTCATGACAACTGATGCATATGTCATTTTGTGTTTTTTTCTCTCTTTTTCATTGTTGGCTTTTGTATATGGTACTCCTTTCTTATGTCAAATTTATGTTGTTGTACTTTGGAATTTTTCCATTTTATTTATCTTATTATTTTGCCGTTTAAAAGAATAGATTTCTTGTAATAAAAAAAAATAGATTTCTTGTAATAATAAAAAAAAATAGATTTCTTAATAGTTTTTATAATATAATTTACAAAAACATCATATTTAAAATATTCGAGTATAATTCCACTTGTGAGTAGACTACTACTACTTAACAAATTTGCAAGAAACAACTTCCTAAGGAAAAAGAAAAGTATCAAAAGCCATAATCATCCCATAACTATAGAGCATTATTTTATGACTTTTTTTAGTGAAATATAAGGAGGACGTAAGTGTAATTTGATTCTTAATTGTCTCATAATATTTAGTGTCAGATACTATGTAGTATATTCTTTTCTGTGGGTAGGTTTAAATAGTCATCTTATTTATGAGTAAGTGTAAGAAAAAGGCTTCATTCACTATACTAACAACACTGAAGCCTTGCAATGGTTCCAAAGCTTGGTGGTGATGTTGAGGATGGTGGAACTGGCTTTGAACTGAACCTATTTGAATAATACCTACCTCTTCCTTCTTCAAAGGTCAGGTGTTGTGCAGTGTTTCATAGATTATAATTTAGTCAGCTTAACCTATATCTGCAATATAATTCTTTTGTTAGCTCTATATTCTTTTCATTTTGAAAGAAGTTAGTGAAAGAAATACTTTCTTTTGTTGCAGGTTCAATAGAAATGATGTGGTTATTGAAGGGCTTTTGCCAATGGAAAATATGATTCTAATTTACCCTGTTGCTAAGAATCAAGAAGCAGAAAATATTTATATTGAGTGGTTAAAAATTCCTGATTAAAACTGAAACTTTCTTGGTTCTAGAGAGTTTTAAGCTTTGTAGTGTGGGCAAATTTCCTTTGGCAGTGTAACTATCAATCTTGGAAAAGGAAGGTTCCATTCCTTTCTGCTATTCATGTATGTTTGAAGATTCCTATGTGTATTGGACAAATCTCCTTTGGCAAAAGTTACTGAACTTCCTATATATGGTTGGATTCAGGCAGTAGTGAAAGTATATGAAAAAATATTATTACTCAGAACTAGAAATCTTCCTTCTGTCAAACTACCCCGCGAATACGTAAGAAAATACAAAGACAGGAATATCATCTGATAGTTGTAGCTACTAGCTAGTTAATGTTTGTTGTTGAAAGAGCTTCTAAATCGGGCATATCTCCTTTGGCACTTTGAAGTCCTTGATTGATTCCTATTGTCCTGGCCAGCGGGCAAATCTTCTTTGGCATCAGATGTTTTGTTTCGCGAGATACTGATTATCTGTAACAAATATTTATCGATCAGAAGTAGAAGTATATAGTGTATCCTTTCTTCTCAAGATACTGCTGAGTGTGGACTAATTCTGATTTCATCTATTTCAAAATCTGGTGAGAATTTCTGTCCATGGACTAACTTGTTTCTTCTCTATTGTGGTGTGATTGTGCTATTTTATTGTAATTTATTTGATGTTACTGTCAAAATATTGTGACAGGTGTACAATTGATGGATGCTATGACTAGTGATTCAGAATGGGAGACTTCGAGTGACGGCAGCAGCAGTGAGGATCAAGAAGAAAATGATTTTCAATATGGTGGTCAAGCTCAGAGCATATTATCAAATTTAGAGGAAAGCATTGGGAAGATTGATGATTTTCTTTCATTTGAGAGAGCTTTTGTTCATGGTGATGTGGTCTGCTCCTTATCATATCAAACAGGACAAATGGGAAGGGTCACGAATGTTGATATGTTTGCGGATTTGGAAAATGTGAAAGGAAAGGTATTCAAAAACGTAAACTCCAAGAAACTTTCGAAGATTCGCTCTATTTCAGAAGGTGATTATGTAATTAAGGGGCCATGGCTCGGTCGGGTTCAAAGGATCGTGGACAAAGTGACTGTATTGTTTGATGATGGAGCTAAATCTGATATCATTGCCTTGGAAAGAGAGAAGCTTTTACCACTGACTTGTAAATTTTCGGAAGATTTGCAGTGTCCATACTATCCAGGACAGAGAGTAAAGGTTAAGTCCTCTGATGGTTCTAAATCAGCAGGATGGCTTTGTGGAACTTGGAGAGACATCCAAGATGAAGGAACTGTTTGCGCTGTGGATGCAGGCTTGGTGCATCTTAACTGGATCGCTTCTGTTCTTTCAAGTAGCAATTTGAATGTGAATGCTCCACCGTGCTGGCAAGACTCCAAAAACGTGACTGTGTTGTCGTGTTTTTCAGACGCAAACTGGCAACTTGGTGATTGGTGCATGCTCTCAGTTCCAGCTAAAGAGGGACAGATTACTATGGAGCATAGTATGACAAGAGGGTGTAAGAGTGAGGGAAAAAACCTTAACTCTTCTATTGAGGAATTGTTTATAATTGGAAAGATAAAGACCAAAGTTGACATTTTGTGGCAAAATGGTGAGCATAGTTTGGGATTAGATCCAGAGAATTTACTCCCAGTGAATGTTATAAACACACATGAATTTTGGCCTCATCAGTTTGTGCTAGAAAAAGGTACTTCTTATGATCCTCTTCTTCAGCCTAATGGTCAAAGATGGGGTGTTGTCCAATGTGTGGATGCAAAGGAGCATACTGTAAAGGTAAAATGGAAAAATGTTTCCACATCCAAACCAAATGATTTGGATGGAGACAAAATGGAGGAAACTGTGAGTGCCTACGAACTTGTAGAGCACCCGGACTACTCGTGTTTTTTTGGTGATATTATGTTCAAGGCGGCTCAAAAACAGTTAAAAGAAAATTCGGTAGATGACATGAATATGGCGGCTTCTCTTAGAAACGGGAACCAAATGAGTTATCAGGATGAGTTTCCTGATGACTGTTACCTGTCCTGTGTTGGCACTGTTATTGGTTTCAAAGATGGTAATGTGGAGGTGAAATTGGCTACTGGTTTCACTACCAAGGTAAACGGCATACCTTTCTGTAAATATAGTACAGTTTGTGTAAATGCATATCGGCTTATAGTCAAAGCATAGATTTGATTGTAATAGTAACATAATATAAGAACCATGGAACTTGGATAGCATATTGTATAGATTCCTATTGGATGATCCTACCAAGCTCGGCATCAATATTGTGTCTGATTTTATAGTTTTCATTGTTTGATAAGCAACATATGAATGGCTTTTGTTTTTTTCCCAACAGGTTGCACCGAATGAAATTTTTCGGATTGATAAACATGAAGGCTCAACTGTAACCCCTGCTCCTCAAGAGATGATTGATCGCGGAAGTCTCCCTTCTGACAAGAAAGCAAAGGTGAGAGCAATGTCTTTTCTGTTTCTTCTCTATCTGTGTACAACCATATGTATCATGAGTATGCTTGTAACCGTAATTATCAAACTGGTATATGTCAGACACAGAAGTCTCAGATTGGGAAGTATATAAACTGAATGTGATGTTTAATGTTCAGGACTTGATAAATTGTGATGGTAAAAAGGAGAATTGTGAAAAGAACCTTGAGGAGTGTAGTCCCTTTTTCCATCCTCGAGTTGCCTTTGAAATTTTCTCCAGCATTAAATCCAGCATATTCCAAACACTAGGTGGAACTTCAGTTACAGGAGCATTTTCATCAGTGCCTGCATTTGAAAAGGATCATGAATCTGATTTTCCTGACAAGAAAGATTCGGAAACTTGTAGCCTCTGCATTGAACCACATCTAATGACTGAGTTGCAATCTACTGAAGATACAACTTCATATCCAGAAGTTATTAGGATCAATGACAAGAATGAGTTTCCAGTTTCTTTAGACAGCAAAAGTTCAAACCAGTTTAAGCAGTTTGATGTTACAGAAAGCTGCTTTGAGGATCACCAATTTTTTGGTGAGGGGAAAGGATTGCCAATGTTGCAGGTTAGAAATCAATCCCCTTACTATGAAATATTATTATTACATTGATATATTGGGCTAACTGTTTTCTTTGCTTTGTAGGTAAAAGAAGCTGGGTAAAAGGTTCAGCAAGAATGGAGCATCCTTGAGAAAAGTCTTCCTGGTACATACTTTTTATCTTCTTTTTATAATTTTGAATCATACTTTGTAACATAACTTATTTCTCCATGAGAAGCCTTTCTGTTGCAGTCATTGTTTTATATGATTATTAAACTCAAATTAGGAAACTACACTTGGATGTGTACAACATGAACAAAATTGATTGTTGTAAATAGAAAAGGAAAATTGTAAAAGTTCAATCTTTTAAAAGTGAGAGTGCGGGTTTAATTGATGTAGAATGTATGTATATTTGTATTGTGGGTCAATGAATACTTAATTTGGAAACAATCTTTAAATAAATAAATAACCTGAAATCTTATAATTTTAAGGAAAGTTGTCTGATGATTGTTTGATTTACTTATGAAAATGTAATTTGTTAAAGCTGTCAGTATTCATAATGACTTATGTAAATGTACTTACGATCTTTATTGACCCACACAGACTCTATTTATGTTCGTGCATATGAGGAAAGAATGGATCTCATGCGAGCAGCTATTGTTGGTGCATCTGGAACTCCGTATCAAGACGGATTGTTTTTCTTTGATATATGTTTCCCTCCACAGTATCCCAACGAACCACCTGTAAGATTTTAAATGTAGTTTGCAGGGCTTGTATTTGTTTTTCCAGCATCACTTTTTATAAGGCCCTTAACTGAACTGAGAAGTTCAGTGTGACCATGTGTTTTGTAGATGAAACTTTTGTATATGTTTGTAACAGCTCATGTTCAAAGATCTCAAGAAAAAACTCTAAATTTGAACAAACTCCCATGTTGTCTGTGACCTTTGAATGCAGATGGTGCACTACAATTCTGGCGGGCTCCGCTTAAATCCTAATTTGTACGAGTCAGGGAAAGTCTGTCTGAGTCTCCTGAATACTTGGACAGGCGCGGGCAGTGAAGTGTGGAATCCTGGAACATCTACTATTCTTCAAGTTCTTATCTCTCTGCAGGCTCTTGTCCTTAATGAGAAGCCTTATTTTAATGAGGCTGGATATGACCAACAAATAGGCAGAGCTGAGGGAGAGAAAAACTCTGTGAGCTATAATGAGAATGCTTTCCTTGTCACAACCAAGTCTATGTTGTATCTATTAAGAAAGCCACCAAAGGTAAAATACTATATCTATACATTGGTTACTAATGAAAATAAGGTTCATTTGGATGCAATTGTATGAATGAAACTGTAACTGATAGTGATGCCTGGTGCAGCATTTTGAAGCACTGGTGGATGAGCACTTCAGACAGCAATCCAAACATATACTTTCTGCTTGTAAGGCATATCTTGAAGGAGCTTCCATTGGATGTGGAAAATCTGAACAAGAAAGCCAGAACGGGACTTCTACAGGATTTAAAATCATGCTTGCTAAGCTCTTCCCCAAGCTTGTAGAGGCATTTTCTTACAAGGACATTGAATCCAGTCAGTTTTCTTGAGCTGCAAGAAAAAACTTACGTACTGAGTTGAAAGTAACTTTCAAATTTCCCGACCAATACATTCCAAACTTATGTGTAATATCAATATGTTTACACTATTTGTATCATAACAGTTTTAAGCTTGTTGGAACGCCTATCTCTGGGTTGCGTACTTCTGTGATTAGGTACTGTGTGTGGTTATGTATCAAGTATCAACACAGCAGACCGTGTGCATGTGTTAAGTATGTGTATCATATCAAGGCTTGTCCAATGTAATATATGAAATAAGAGATACATTAATTGGAATAATTTGCTTGATGTGTCTTTTCATATGTTTGATAATGCTGTACCTGTTTTATGTGAAGTTTGTCAAGTTTGCAACTATGGTTTCAGACCTTGCAATCAGCATACACCAATAGAAGAATGCATATTATATATGATATGCCATTGTCTCTTCCGAGATTGTTCTCGAAATAATCACTTGTTAATCAGATCTGTGCATGTTTAAAATTTCATCACCAATAATCTAAACAAGAACACGACCCTTCCCTGAAATGATGGAATCGAAGCTTATCCCGAATAATTATATCTCTATTTGTCACAACAGAGATGAACTTAATTGCTGAATGACAGTCTTCACATATCCTAAGGTTCTTGACAATCCTGAGAGTAGTTCCGTGGCTAGTTTTCATCAGCCCAAATGCTACAGCAAGCTTCTCACTATGGTGTCTGAGGGCATACTCCATCTCTTCTTCTTCCAACTCATGCATTGCTGATTCAGGAAGAGGTGCATAACCTGCTTCCTTGCACCTCCACATCAACTTATCCAAATACTGATATATCTCTTTGGTCTCAGGATGGGACTTATCACCCATACTAAAAAGATACGTTTTGTTGTTGACATCAATAGAGCTATAACCCACTTTCTTTTTAATACCTCTTTGGATCATTACATTTCTAACAGATTCCACTCTATCCATTCTTCCAGCAAATGCATACATATTAGAAAGCAATACATAATGGCTGGGATTCTCTGGCTCTAAGGAAATGAGATGCTGAGCAGCTTCCACACCAAGATCAAAATTCTTATGCATCTTGCAAGCACCAAGCATTGCTGTCCACACTGCCGGAACTAGCTCCTCGGGCCTAAGCTCCTTGATGAAGTTATATGCTTCAGTTAGCAACCCAGCTTTCCCAAGCATATCAACCATGCAAACATGGTGTTCCACTCCAGGAATCACACCATGTTCTTCTCTCATGCTTGCAAAAATTTGCATCCCTTCACGTATTAGCCCTGCATGAGCACATGCCGATAAAACAGCAACAAAAGTAACAGTATTAGGAACAAGCCTCCTTTCTTTTTTCATTTTATAGAATAGCTCTATTGCTTCAACGCCATAACCATGCATACCATACCCAGATATCATAGCAGTCCAAGCTATAACATTCCCTTCACTCATCAAATCAAAAACATCACGCGCTCTGCTAACATCACCACACCGTGAAAACATGTTTATCAACGAAGTACCAAGAATCACATTGACGCGAATCCCATTACTAATGATGCTATCATGCACCCAACATCCCAATTCAAGAGACCCAATTTGAGAACAAGCTGACGAAACAGAAACAAAAGTTGCAGAATCAGGACGAACCCCCAAGTCATTCATCTTATGAAACAGTGCCATTGCTTCATTTGCAAGCCCGTTTTGTTCGTAACCCGAAATCATGGTGTTCCAAGCAACCACACTTGGTTGTGGCATTTTATCAAACACGTTACGGGCGAGACTCACTTGATTTAGCATAAAACTTACTATTGCGGCTTGGACAAAGGGATTGGAAGCATACCCAGAAACAAAAACGTGGGAATGGATAAGTGCTCGAGTTTAAGAGCAGAGATGAGCGCATGCTTTGAAAACCGAGGTGAAGGTGTATGAGGAAGGTTTGTGAGGGGAAAAGAGCATGCGACGGTAGAAAAAGATGGTGTCGAGTGAGAAACCGTGTTGGGAGGAGGCTTTGATGAGGGAGTTGAAGAGGAATGAATCGGGGTTGGCGACGGAGAGGAAGAGACGGCGGGTGTAAGTAATGGAAGCGGCGGCGCAAGAGAGAGTGAGGAGTTTGGTGAGGAGGGCTCGGCTACGGTGGCAACCTGTGACAATGAGATGAGCGTGAGCTTGTTGGAGGGGTCGAACGTGTGGACCTGCACGAAGCACTGCTTGGTATTCTGCAGACTTGGATCCTTCACTTTTTGATTCTGATCGTCGCTCTCTGTATTCTTCCATCGAAGAAGAAAACCACCCGTTTACCCTGAAATATTTTTAAATTTATAATGTATTTATAGTACTCCCTATTAATCCAAATTATAAAGTGAAAAATATTTTTTCTCAAATTATAAATTATTTTAGAATGTAGTATATTATTAATGATCTTTTATCTAACATACACTCAATTATTTACTATTTCTTTTTCGTTTTTATATTCTTTTAATTTTACTTTGCAATATAATTAAAGAATATTTTTATAAAGTCTTATATCATTTTATTTTTCTATAAAATAATAATTATTTCTTAATTCATGTGAAATTATCAAAACGTCTTATAATTTGGAACGGAGAGAGTATCTGATAATTTTAAAATCTTATATTAGTTAAGACTATAATCGCGCTACGAGAAGATACCTTCCAAAATAATGTAAAGTAAAGATGAATCTTATGAAACCGCGTAAAGTAAGAAAATTCTTAAATAGATAAAGTTTTACACACTAACCTCCTCTAATTTTATAACATACACTAACCTCCTTTAGGTATACATATACCAACAAAAAATTTAATGACAAACCAAAATTGTAGGTAAATGTCATCTATACCTACGGTTTTTTAGTGTTACTAAAAATTAGAAGGAGTATCAATGTTACTAAAAATTCGGGCTCAATCAAGCAAATGTTGTCGATTATTAAAAACTTGATCATTTGCTTATTGGTCTCCAACATCTATGTCGATAACAATCGATTTAACCTCGTTCTTCACCTCATGTGGCTTAGCATCATTATTCACGTTGTCAGAAATATCCTTCGGAAACATGTCGGATTGCGCCATATCTAACACGGACAAAAATAGAAAAATTGTTAATAATTATGTTTTTGTCACAGGCATATTTTCGGAAATGTATTTCTGAAATAGGTTAGGTGGGTTTCGGAAATACATTTTCGAACTGACGTAGTTTTTCATCTCAAAAATCAGGATCAATACAAGGAATTGAGAGATGAAATGAAAAATGTTACCCTAAATTGCCCTTATATGCTCTTTTGACATGATAAAACACTTGAAACTTGATTTGGAGACGGAAAATTTATTGACAATGATTTGAGTTTTTGAGATGGTTTTGGTTATGGAATGAGTTAAAGACAATGAAATAGTTCATGCAGCGAAGTTGTATTTTTATAAATTTTGAAATACACTTTAAAAATACTTAAAGCTTAATTTAACGCTAGAAACATGGTATTTTTGAAAATGCATGTCCGAATTCTATCCAAAATTTGATTTTAGGTGCATTCGAAAATGCATCTCCGAAACACTTACGTGTGGGGTGCGTTCGGAGGTGTACAAAGAAATTTTCTAATTTCATGCTCTTTAACATCTAAAGAACGACAATATGATAATACCTACTAACTTGAGATCTAAGATAGAATTATGTTCATCGTGATAGGATCAATTTTTAAATTTCATACAATTTTAATAAGAATTTAAAGGATATGCACTATTTGTAAAATAGTTTTACACTGTTATCCAATAAAAAATCATCAATATGTCATGTTATTAATTTTTTTAAAATAAAAAGTGGTTTAATTAAATATAAAATAGTGATTGGTTGACCATGTAAAAATATTTTACACAGTTCATCATCCCTTTTCTCTTCTAATAATTTTATTATAAGTTTTTTTTAATAATATATGTTTTTTTAGTTTATCAAAATCGATATAGTCCGATTCGATTTGTCAGTTTTGACATCAAATAATTTTATCTCCTCTTAATCGCCATCAGGAGATCCAATCATTTGAACTAATATATTAGTCATTGTTTATTAAAACTGATTTTTCTAATAAATTTTTTAATATAAATTTATGAAATCATAAAAATTATCATATGGATTGAATCCAAAATTAAAAAAATTATAGTGTGAAGTAACTAGTGAGGAGTGTGGTGGCATTTGATTAAGCAGTAACCAACGAGGATGCAAAGCCAACAAGACAACGACGACGGCCCACCACCCGGATGGCAACCTGTCCCGACTCCCCAACGCCCACCGCCACTTCCATCCGGTCAGTTACTATTCATTCACTGATTCTACTACTTCTCACAATAATCTTCCCTCTCTTTCAATATTCAAAGCTACCCTATTGGACTTTACCATTATTTGTAGTATTTTACTAAATTACGCGCTATTATTAATCACCTACTGCAAAATTCATGAACTATACGATCATTGTTTTACTTCTTGTCTTTGTTCTTCTCAACTTTGCCCTCTTTTTTTATGATTGGACAAGTAAATTTAATGTGTATGTTTGTTTATGTGGATTTTATGTTTAACGAATGTTGTCAAATCGCGGAGATATACACCTATTGACAATACGAATGTTAGAAGAAATTGGGTATTAACTTGTTGAGTCTGACTAGGAAAGCTGTTTGAACAGGTTTTGCTCAAATGGTTTGTGGTTCTTGTAGACGTTTGCTTTCGTATCCATCAGGGGCCAAACATGTCAAATGCTCATGCTGTCAAACAGTCAACATTGTGTTTGAAGGCAGGTTCACTTTCTTTGCTTCTTTTTATCTTGAACATGTATTTTCTGTGAAACTTTGCACTTTAAGTTCAGCTTTTTATACCGGGTTGATTAAATACTTTCATAAACAATTTCATGATGGGAAGAACAGTCCTGCTATTGGTAGTTGCGTGCTTGCTTGTGCAAATAATCTTGTGTAAAAAAACATGATATGGCATGCATTATCGTTTTGTGTGGCAAGTTATTTATATCATAGCTCATTTCTTCCTCGCAGCTGATCAGGTCGGGCAAGTTAAGTGGGAGTTGTACGCTATTGCTAATGTATCCATATGGTGCTTCACAGGTCAGGTGTTCATCATGCCGATTTGTGACAGAAATCGGGTATGTTAACTGATGTTATTCACTAATTTTCTTTTGATGTGGTTTTCTGATTAATGTTTGAAGTCAATATAAACTGTGTAATCAAAGGCAAACTGTTGTTTCCATTTAAATGATCACATTCTCATGATTTTTGTGCAGGCAAACAACAAGCGGCCTCCATGGTCTGTACAACAAAGTAAACCAAGTCCTCCCAAAGCTAGCTGTTAGTGGCCTGTCTGTTGTCCTATTAACGGGTCATTCTTGTATGAAAATTATGAACAAGGCTTCTTGTATAACGGGATGTATAGATCTTAAATTTGTTATCTGCAGAATAATTTATTAATGTCAAGTTTTGGAACTAATTTAACGAGTTTTTTGACAGCCTTCCGTTCCTGCTGCCCACTGTGGCCCTTTTTCTTTTCAGTCCCTTGAATATTGTCGTATATATATATATATACTCAAGACCTGAATGCGTGTGTAAAGGGAAAAGTAAGTGACTACGATGAAATTCAATGGAAATTTTAAGTAAAGCAAGTGATTATGATGAAATTCAATGGTAAATTTTCAAGTTATGTTCGTGATTAGTCATCTTTTCCAGCTATTCATAGCTACTCTTGATTATATAATGCAAAAGGATTGTATTTGGTTTGGTCCAATCATATCATTCACATGGAATGTAATGTTAAAGCGTTGGGATCTATTTTGGTTATTTGAGTAATCTGTGATTCTCACTCTAACACATTTATATATGCTTCTGTTGACAACTGTAATTATAATTACGCTCTCTGTAAAAAATCCTAGTGATATCAGAGTGACAACAAAGCCATTTGCAGATATCATTTATGTTGTCAGAGAAGATTCTAGTTCTGTAGCATATTGATATCTGGTTTAAGAAATTGTATTGCTCTGTAAAATGATGATGCTTTACTATGTGAGCAAGAGCTATGTGGATTAGAAACATGTGGAGGAATTTCACTAAAATCAGTAACCATGGATTTTTTAACCAAAAAAGCATTAAAACCAGATAAATGGATAGATAGCAGCAGGTTGAATAGTAAAGCATTAAAACCAGATAAATGGATTTCTTAACATAACCAAATATCACACAGAATCTGTATTGTATATTTTCAAAAGCTGGCTGTAATAAAGGATTAAAATATAAGTGGAACTATGCAAAGAGAGTTGCCATTCTCCAATTTATCTATGGTAACTTCTTTTCTAGTGAAATGATTAAAATAAGCAAATGCAACATCAAAAGATCTCTGTGTATTGCATCTTCAATCATCAGGTGGGAAATCATCATCCGAGGTACTCTCCAAGAACGAACCAAGAGTTTTCCTTAGCATGTTGAAAGTTTTATCATCCTGTGACAAAATAATCATCAATGAGAAAACCATAGTAACCTATTTGAGCACATCATGCTGCTTAATAGTAACTACTAATATACCTTTTTCTTCGTTTTGAGTGACCCTTCAAGTTGGGTAATTTTTTCATTGCAGGATTTCTCTTGTTCAGATATCATAGCTTTTTCCTTCTTCCCTGTAATAATCATAAAGTTGTAAAGAAAATGTTAAACTAGAATTAAAATCATCAAATACAGATTGTTGTTGTCTGTTGTCTATTCATTCATAAAGAATAAAAGGATAAAAATGTATAGCTTACTCAGTTGCTCATATCTCAAGAATAGCTTTTCCTTTTCCTCTTCAAATTTGGAAATAATATCTGTAGATATGAAAAAGCAATTAGCATCTAACCAGGAAAGAATGTGATTGATTAGATCAAATAAACAAAGATGAATTGCCATTACATTTTCAAATTTAACAGCTAATTTCATATTAACTACTACTACATATTTCAGCTACTACAATTAATTTCAGTCTTTTAAATGCTCAACTCTCACAACTTATAATGCAAATCAATCCTCAGGTTATAATGTTACAGAAAATACCTTGAAAGGCCTGAAGAGAAGTAGCTTTGTCTTTGTAAAAATTCTCATGAAGTGCTTGAAACTTAGTAGTTTCGTTCTTCAAGGAACTTTCAAACTGCATGCTCGGAATCAAAAATCAAGAATTAAACAAGTTTTTGGTAACACATATTTCCTTTCCTAAAAGAAAAACAAATTTTTCAGCTGTAGTTGTCAGCATCATTCATAAACTAAATTTTTATTTTACAAACCTCTTTAGAACTCTTCGACAGCGCCTTAGCAAACGTTTGCCTAAAATTGAAACAACAATAAACTCTTTCAGCACAGTGAAACACACCGAAACGCTGTCACATTATATAATACTGATTTCAAATATCAAAATACCTTTCCTTCTCAAATTTGGTCCTCAATCCCTCAATAGTAGACTTAATCTCAGATGCAACACTATCAGAAACAAAAACCACAAATTACAAATCAATTTCGCAAATATCTTAGATCAGAATCCAATTTTATACTAATTTCAATCTAGAAACATAATTCCATAACAAGGCTCGGAGATTCAAACAATATGCATCCGTTAAACATTTAGATCAGCCAAATCATCTCACACATACAAATCATTCCAAGTATAACCTTCAAATTTCATACTAGAAAACTGAAAGAAAAAAACGTATCAGTGAGATCTGAATGCAATCGCGGTACCTAGAAATAGTTTCTTCGTTCTTCTGGCCGTCCTTCTGCGCCTTATCTCTTATCAGGTTCAGCGCCGACACGATTCCTTTGAGATCACTGCAAATTAACATTAGGTCAGAAACTCGATTACTATTCGAACCAAAAATCAAAATCAAAAGCAGTGAAGACGAACTCAGAGATATCAAAATCCAAATCGAGATCGAAATTCTGTTTATCTGATCGGTTCTTCTTGTCAGTTTTGGTGCGATCGAGTTCGGATTCTCGTTTCCTTGACGCTGCTTTTGTAGCTGACATTGCGACTAGTTTGAAATTCTGTGAAAATAAGTTTTGTTTTCGAAATCGTTGTGATATTTATCTTATATCGTATATGCATCAACTTTTGGCGCCAAGTTGTAGAAATTTGATAAAATTTATATTCTTTTATTTTAGACTGTAATCAAATACTAATAACTTGTTGCATATTTGTATTTACTGTAAATTTGTAATTAGACTAAATTAGGATGTTTGTTAATGATTCCATGGGAACGTCCCTGTACCGATGAATTTTGTACGGGATGGGAGAAAAATTCCCGAGTATTTTAACTAATCACCTCTATGGGACTATTATTTTAATATAGTTAATTTAATATATATATTTTAGATTAGGTTTTTAGTCATTTTATGTTTATTTATAAAATAAATAAATAAATATTCATGTATTTATTAAGAGAGAAGGGGATCCCGCGTATTCATTTTAAAAATATTCATTTCCTTCATGTATTTATTTATAGAAAATATAAACATTTTAAAAATAAAATTAATGAATAAATGTAGATCTATGATTCTAATGGATCCATGAACGGAAGGATAGAAATTTGATTTTGATCGGGGGACGGGAATGAATTTGATGGCGGGAAAAGATGGGAAGTGCCCCGATTGATATATCCTAGACTAAATCAACATCCTATGATAAGGCATGGTTGATCTTGTACCATGAATAATTCAAGAATATTACTATCACCTAAAAACTTTGTATCACATGCTTATAGGAAAATTTCACGACATTTCATATTTGTATTGTAATTATTTGTGAGTGTGAATTTATTGTCATCCCTTTTATTTTATTGTGTTGGTCATTGTGACGATGATGTAGACACTCAAAGAGGAGCACTAGATGTTTAGAAGTAATTTTTTGTGTCGAAAAGATTTGATTTGATTTAGAAATGTATAAATTTGTTACATAGATTTGATTATAGATTTCGATAGATTTGATTTAAATCTAAAATAGAATATATTTGATTTAACTTCAAAATAGGTATTATGGAATTTTATAGTTTTGGGCATTAGCTAACCTAAATCTATAAATAGAGAGAGCAATCCCTATTTTTTGTAATCAATTCATTCACAGTATTTTGCAGTTGCAAAGTGAATCATAAAGTTTTCCACAGTTTGTGGGCAGAGAGAAACTTTGCAGAAAACAATTCTTTCTTTTCTTCTTTAATTTTCTTTCATTGTCATTGTTATTGTGTGGTGATATCAATCTTGTTCATCAAGATTGGTAGAAATTCATCATAGATTTTGGTGGATTTCTAACATCTGGTATCAAGAGCTCTGGTTAAGCGATCAAGGGAAGAAGGAGAAAATCAATGGCAATGAATTCCGCTAACGAAATTTTTTCAACAAATCTCCCAATTCTTAAAGGAGATAACTATGAAATTAGTGTAAACAGATAAGGTTATATTCGATTTTCAAAGATCTTTGGGATCTTGTAAAATATGGAGTAGAACCACTTGACGAAAGAGTCAAGAAGTTGAATACAAAGAATTGAGAAGAAGAATTATAAAGCTCTCTTTATAATTCATCAATGTGTCATCCCAGACAATATCGAAAAGGTTAGTGAAGTAGAATTTGCAAAAGAATCTTGGGAGATTCTCAAGAAATCGTTTGGAGGCGCTGAGAAGGTGAAGGAGGTGAGGTTAAAACTCACAAAAGAACCTATGAACTGTTTCATATGAAAGATAGCGAAAACATGTTTGATTTCTTCACTAGGGTTACAAAACTAGTGAATCAAATCAAGACATGTGGAGAAACATTAACAACAAGAGTTGTTGTTTTAAGGATTTTGAGATCTTTGGCCCCTAAGTTCGACCACGTGGTGGTGGCTATAGAAGAAGAGAAAGATTTGTCGAAATTGACGAAGGAAGAGCTTCAAGGGACGGTTGAATCTCAAAAACAAAGAATGACTGAGAGAACTGCAAGCAAGTCAAAGAGTGATGTGGCTTTTCATACACGTTCAGCAAAAGAAACCAAAGGCAAAGGAAAGTGGTTCGACTTAGGTAGAGATGGCTACAACAATTTGACTGGTAGAGGAAACCAGAACGAAGGAAACATGTCGAATCAGAGAAGACCATACCAAGGCAACCAAAGAGGTGGTGTTGCAAATAGAGGAAGATGTGATGGTCGAAAGCCTAACAAGAGTCATATTTAATGTTATAATTGTTAAAAGTATGGTCATTATTCGAGTGATTTTCCAGAGAAGTGAAAGAATCAAGAAACTGATGCAAAGTTCGCTAAGTATGAAGATGAAGAGATGTTGTTGATGGTTACAACAAGAGATGAAGAGAAATTCAAGGATCAATGGTACTTGGATTCAGGATGTTCATCACACATGTCTGGAAAGAAAGATTGGTTTGTTAATCTAAATCCCTCAGTGAAGAACATGGTGAAATTTGCAAATGACAATACTCTAGCAGCTGAAGGTATTGGAGATGTTATAATCATGAGGAAAGATGGAAAAAGGTCGGTAATTTCAAATGTGTTATACATTCCAGGTATGAAGAGCAATTTTCTTAGCATAGGGTAGTTGGTCCAAAAGAATTACAAAATCACGGTCGAAGACAAGATGATGAAAGACGTTGAGGCGAATGGAAGATTAATCTTGAAGGCCCATATGTCCCATAATAGAACCTTCAAGATCGAACTTAATGTGATGGAGCACAAGTGCCTTTCGACTGCAACTAGCAAAAACAAATGGATATGGCACTATCGACTTGGTCATCTCAACTTCAAAGACATCAGAGATTTGAAGAGAAAGAATATGGTTTCAGGATTGCCAGAAAATGACATTCCAAACGAAGTGTGTGAAGAATGTGTGCAAGCAAAGAAACACAAGAATAGCTTCAGCAAGGACGCAAGAAGCAAGTCGAAGGCTGTTCTCGAAGTCATATACTCTGATGTATATGGACCAAATCAGGTGGATTCGTTTGGAGGTTGTGAAAAACTAGTTTTTTCAAAATCTTTTTTAAAAAAAATGAAGTCGCCACCTAATTTTATTTGTTCTAAAAGTAACAGGAAAATATAGATAAAACCTGCGAAGAAGGATAAGGCGGTCTACGAGATCAAAAGATATGAATTCGGGAGTCGGTTATGCAAGGGGAAGGTATTACTACCCCTCACATCCATCGTATTCGATGAGAACCATTTCGTTCGTGTGTGTTTATGTGTGTTTATTGAATTTTGCTAACTTCTAAGTTAAGAAAAGGAAGAAGAAGAATGGTCTTTATTTATGGGTTATTTTGAACTCGCCAAAGACATCACATCTTGTGTCTACGTACTCCCTCGTGTAATGGGAAAGTCAGAGTTCTGTAGTTCCTCTTGAAAATGTTTAAGTTGGTTATGTTGATTTTAGAAAAAAAGTTTTGTGCATTTAATCGTTTCAAATGTTAAAACTTCGACTTGTTTAATTTGTTTTAAAAGCCAAGTCTTTGTTCATATTTGAAATGACCATTGCACACTATTTGTAAGAAAAGAGTTTGATAATCGCATATGAGAGAAAAAATATTTGAGTGAGTTAAATTGATTTTAGATCGGTGAAAAGTACCGAACAATAGGACTAGCATCCTACGATTCAAATACTAGAAACTAGAGGAGCAAGGCTCAACGAGTCGTCTGCCATCCCGAAAGTTTTCTTATGAAAAGATGAAGTGAATCGAGGTTCACGTTTATTAAGAGTTTTTAAACAATTGTCTAGCGACAACGATTTAAATACTCAAGTTCATTTTGCACAAGTCTTTAAACAATTGATCTAGCAACCAACGATTTAACTACTCTAAATTATTTGTGAAAAATGTTTTTGAAAAGTCACTCGACGTTGGATCGAGGTTTGCAACTTTGATTTATGAAAGTCTTTTAGTGTTTGATTTATGAGAAGGTGAGAAATGGAATCGGGTTATGATTAATCAAGTATATGGACTTAACTAATCTCGTGAGAATAGGTGCTCCTACCGACAATTGGTGTATGAACCAAAATTTATTTGGGTTATGGTTAATCGATGCAAGCTAGGGCTTCGATTAAACTTGTGAGAATGGCCATGCCATTCCCAAGTATGAGACCTTTAGAAATTTGGTATAAGAACCAAAGAGGTCATGGAATCAATTGCATTAAGTGTGTGGGGTGTACAACTTTCTTAGCATAGGGCAGTTGGTCCAAAAGAATTACAAAATCACAGTCGAAGACAAGATGATGAAAGACGTCGAGGCGAATGGAAGATTAATCTTGAAGGTATTCTTTAACTCTTTGGAATTTTCTGACAAATTCTCAATTATATCGAATCTCTTAATTTATTTTATTTCTTTTTGCTTGAGAAGTTCGGTTTTCTTCTCATAGTATTCTCTTTAAGACATCCCGTGATGGCTTAATCTATTGTTTTCTTTTCGCTGAGAAGTTTGGTTTTCTTCTCATAGCATTTTCATTAAAACTTTCATTAAGGCTCATTTTGTTACTCGATTATTCCCAAAGTGTTGTGATCCTCTGGTATTCTTCGGTTGTTCGTTGTTGTTAGGGCATTCTGTTGGCGCTTAACAAGTTTATTCTCCTGCTTTCTTCCTTGACTCGTGGTCAAGGTATTTTATCTGGTTGTGGTATCCCGTGTCGGGTAAATTTTTTGGGGTTCTTTTAGTATTCAATCCTCTTCTACCTTGAACATTCGAAAGTCCAATCTTTCTCACTTACCGGTTTAAGATGATTGAATAGGCAACTGTCAGACCCCAAAATTTACCTTACCATACCCAATTTCACCTCATTTGGCTCGTAGTTTTATTCAGGTCAAGATTGTGTTTGTTCATGTTTTAAGCTATATGGGTCTATCTCATAGGATAAGCAATCTAGAAGTTTTGGTTTGTGGTTCAGATTTGATCACATGTTTTTACAAGGGTTTTGGTGCTCACTCCTTTGGAAAGGGAATTTGAAATAAATCATTAAATTAGGGTTTGAACTCATTATCGTTATAGATTTCTTTCTCGTCAAGAATACAATGTTTTTATGCACGTAATTCTTGAGAATCAAGTGATTAGAATTTTCGTTCGATCCAATTATGGTGTGCGAGGATTCATCTTTCTGAGATGTTACCAAAGGTGATTCAATTGTTTGAAAGTTGAAAAGTTTAGACTTATGTCCAATATCATGTTATCAATTCGTGTGCTCAAGAAATTAAGACATTGAGGTTAAAGTCAAGAGAATCCATGTGCAATTGCATCTTTGATTTAAAGAGCATGTTGTTACCATTAGCATTTAAGAGCCTTTAAGTTCTTGAAGCAAATGTTGCGAATTGGTACAATTGAGAAATTTCTTCAAGTTTTAATCTGAATGAAGACAATTTGACATACAAATTGATACATGATATGTTGAATTACAAATTTAATTTTAATGTCAATCAAGGTTTCAATATACTTTCAATATTAATTCTTATTGGAATCAAGTCCAAATGTGAGGAGTTTTTTTTTCTATTTAACATTTCAAAGTTGAATCTTAAAGGATTGTAAAACTTTAATTTATCTAGAGAATTTTCCATTGAGTTACAAAGAGAATTCAAGCTTATATTCAAAATTCATATGAATGACATTCAAATCAATTTCAAAGGACTTCCAAGTTTACAAGTATGAAATGATTATGTTACAAGGTTCCTACAATTTACAAAGAAACTAAGTTCAGAGATTTTACAATGCGAATTCAAATGATTTCTAATCTAATCTTAAGGTTGCTAGTGAGTCCTTCGATACTTCTCGCAAGGCTTCCAATTCCTATGCTCCATTTGCTTTTTCATGGTGAACCTTCCATCTTTGAGCCATCCCCATCATTCAATGTTACATGAAACAAGAAAGGAAAATATGGTTAGCAATTATAATCAAGAAGTTAAATAAGCAAGAATTCTCAAGGGAACTATTCATTTCAAGGCTCATCATTAGGGTTAAGTTTAAGGAATCAGGAGTTTTAATCATGTTCAAGCGACAAAGTCTCAGAACTTTAAAGTTCTTTCATCAGCCACAACCTCCTATTGCAAATCACAAACAAGGTTTGGTTCACAAAAGGAGGTGTGAAGAGGAAAATAAGAAAATAACATCATATTTCCAAGGCAGCAAGCAAGTGAAAGGTTTTCAACCCAAAGGCAGCATAGTTATCAGCATAGCAGAAAGCAACAGAGAGCAGACAAAAAAAGCCAAAAATGCCAAAATAAAGCCAATGGAAAAAGCAGCAGCAGGTTCATGGTCAAAAATTGCAACATAAGCAACAGGGCAACAGAGCTAGCATCAGAAAAGAAGGATGCTAGTTCCAAAACATGGTTCCAAAAACAAAATATAACAAGCAGAAACATATAGCCAGAAGGATGCTAGTTCCAAAACATGGTTCCAAAAACAAAATATAACAAGCAGAATCATATAGCCGTAAGGAGCAGAAACCTAAAAGATTACCAAGCAACCCATCTGTTCCAAACACAAAAAAGCAGAAGCAAGATACGATAAGCAGAACCAAGCAACCCATCTGTTCCAAACACAAAAAACCAGAAGCAAGATACGATAAGCAGAACCAAGCAACCCATTTGTTCCAAACACAAAAAACTGGAAGCAAGATACGATAAACAGAACCAAGCAACCCATCTGTTCCAAACAAAAAAACCAGAAGCAAGATACGATAAAAAACCCAGCAACCGTCGTTCAACACAAGATAACCATTTTCAGAAAACCATTGTTCTAAGCCAACCACAATCAAAACCAGAAACGTATTGACCTAGCAAGCCACAAACAGAACATGAAACCCTAACTCTAACATCACTTTCCCTAAACTAAACCCTTTAGAAATTATTATTTTCTTCAGAAATCTAAGTTCTGAATTAGAAAGAAGAAGAGGAGAGAAGTTTAGAACAGTCTCACCCGAAAGGCAACGAGAAATCCCGAAGGAGGCAGAATCCAATATCTAGGGTTTCTAAACCCCCTTCAAGATCTACAGCAAACCGGTAACCATCTGCAAAATCCAAATCCAAATCAAGAGTCAGAACAAAGAAACGAACAAGAAACATATAAGAAAATCAAAATCGAAGCCCTTTTGGACCCCCATCAGAACATCAAGGGGCGATTTTCGGTGGGTTTCCTTTTCTTTCCCACATGAGAGAGGTCGCGAGAGAGATGATGAGAGGTCACGAGAGGAATAACGTGAGAGGGTGAGGAATCGAGAGAGAAGCAGATTGGCTTTGGTCTGTTTGTTTTTTCTTTTTAACCATGTTTAATCTTTTTCTTAAGTTAATGTTAGTTTTAGAATTTAGTTTAAACTATTTTATTTTTTAAATTAATTTATTTTAAAGAAAAACATAGTTTAGTGTTATTTCAAACCTTTTTTAGGATTAGTATTTTTTGTTAGTTAATTAGCAAATAATAATAGGTTAATATGTGATTTAATAAAATATTTGCTTAAGTTTATTTAGTTATTATGGTGGTGACACTTGTCACCACCCTTAATTAAGAAAATCTTAGTTTGTTTTTCTATTATTTATTCATACTATGTTGTATTCGTGATATACCCGTACCATCTTGCCGCCCGATTGCTCCAAGTCCCCTAGGTCTTCGATCAAGCGGTCAAATTTAACCTCCACGATGTATCTTCTCCGATACTCTACGCGGATTTTCAAGGCTTCTTATTTATTTGGGCTCAAGAATTTTATCTCTGATTTCTTTTCATCTCCCATTGCTTCATGTGCTAATTCTAAACTCTCATCTTTTAATTTATTTTATTTTATGCAAATGACTTAATTTTTGTTCGATGTATTAAATAATAATTAGTTATGATAGTTTTATTTGATAATTTATCAATTAAACTATTAGTTGATTTTTATCAAGTAGAAAAATCTATTCTAATAATTATTTAAATTTATTGTATTGTGTGATAATGGTTTATTTATTCGCTTATACTGTATTTATTCACCATTGTACACTTCATCGATCGATAAAATTAATCGATCTTTCTTGATTGGCTCATAAGCCAATTTCTTAAAGGGTCTCATAGTTGGGATGGGCATGGCCATCTCACGAGGTTAATTAAAGCCCTTGTTGCTTTAATTAATCATAACCCAAAACATTATTGATCCATATACCAACTTTCCATGTACTGTGTCTCATGGTTGGATAGGAGCACCTATCTCACAAGATTAATTAAGTCCATATACTTAATTAATCATAACCCAATTCCTTTCTTCTACGCGTATCGAATCTTAAAACACTTTCAAAAGATCAAATTACTTAATTGAACTTGTTTACCTAAATTGATTTTCAAAAAGACATTTATATGGGGTTTGTTTAAATCGTTAGATGTTAGCCTAATGATTTAAACAAATTTGAAGCTTTTAGGTTGTTAGGTGATAGCCTAATAAGTTAAAAAACCTCTACCCATGTTTTAATAAAGAAAAACTTAGTGTTGTGACATTCGATTAAGTTGTTGGATGATAGCCGACGTTTAATTGAATTTAAAGTATTTGGGTTGTTAGAAGATAGCCTAATGATTTAAATGCTTTTATTCGCACGCTAAATAAAATGTGAACTTTGCTTTGCTTCACCGTTTTTTCGTAATAAAGATTTTGGATGAGAGATGATTGGTTGAACTTGCTCGCCAATTTCGAATACTTGAATCATTAGATGATAGCCTAATGTTTTAGTATTTGTGATCCACAACTTAAAATCAACTCAACTCACTCAAATTCTTTTATCGCTCATACGTGATCATCAAACTCTTTTCTTACAAAGAGTGTGTAGTAGCCATTTCAAACACGAACGAGGACTTAAGATTTTCAAACATATTAAACAAGTCCAAATTCGAGCATTTGAAATGTCTAATACACGATTTTTCTTATAAAATCAACACAACCAATAAAAACCTTTACGGAACTACGGAGTTTTGACTTTCCCATTACACAAGGGAATATGTAGGCACACGGTTTTAAACTGCGCAAACTCAAAATAATAATAAACAAATTGCTTTTTATCTTTCGATTATAACTTAGAAATTAGCTAATATACACACGCACTTAGAATTAAACGGGTCCCATCGAGTACGATGGATGTAAGGGTGCTAATACCTTCCTCTTACATAACCAACTCCCGATTCCATATTTTGGTCGTGACCGCCTTATCCGTGATCTGTGGGTTTTATCTATATTTTCCGCTCCTTTTGGAACAAATAAAATTAGGTGGCGATTTCACCTATGTTTTTGAAAATTAAATGATTTTTGAAAAACGAGTTGCTTCACATACCACCCGTGACAGACTTAAATCTACCATCCAGTTATACTCAGCCTACGATACTCGTGTGTGTCATCACATACCTCTCACAACCCAAGCTATTTCTAACCCAAATTGAGAATTCAACTGCGTCACCTCCATATTCATCTCTGGCATATCTCACCAACACATAGGCATTAAGCTCAGATACCCTAAGTGAATGTCAACTCTAAACCCATTCCTAGCATTCAGAAACTAACAGATAATCATCCTAGGTAAGAATCTAAGCGATCTATATCTAGCAAAGCTCAAATCCCTAACATAGAGTAAAAACCTAAGACAATCACCAACATAGATTTGTAAAGCAAACTTTATACAACGCCAAGGGAGACAAATATACATGAGTAAGAGGTAAATATACAAACATAACCAACAAATATAGAAATACAAAGAGAAGATAAGAGATACACTACTCATTTACACTGGTTTGTCAACGCCTATCGAAGAGCAATCCACCTCAAATCATCCATAAGCAAGACCCTAGTGTTTTTTCTAAGCTAATCTATCATAAAAGCATGGTGATGGAATTTGGGAGCAAAAACTTCCCCAAAACCATAACCTAAAAATGAAGAAAAATGAATTTATAAAACAAATCTCAACAGGTCCCGCTCAACGGCCTCAAATATTTACACGTTAAACCGCCTTAATCCCGCCTGGCCTGATCCTTCCACCGCTCGCTCAACGACATGATCTCGCCAAGGCATGATCCTACTTAGCAGCCTCATCAACACACCGCCAAACCGTAAAAACTCGCTTTAAGCGCCCAAAAGCGCCGGTGACCTCCACTGAACATAATTTCCCAAAAATGGACTTTTAATGCAGAAAAGCGCATCCGGAGCCACATCTTTGACACCTTATTCCTCGATACTCCAAATGTGCAACAATACCTACAAAAATACATTAAAATCAATCAAACGGTACATTATGTACACAAAACACAATAAAACGTATTTACAAGAAAAGTGGGGTTATTCAACGATTATTAACAAACAAGAACGGATAAGTGTCATAACTTATATACATAAAATAACTAAATCTTAACACTTATCAATATGTGAGGAACACACTGGAGAATAAACACACCAAAGATTCACAAAGGATTAACTGAGAATAGCTCAGAGAATCGGGTCTATAAAGGACTGTCGTCGTTAAGATTTACCCGGGAAGTTGTTATCTGGAGAGAATAACAATATTGGATTTAATGTTGTTGAAATCCTAGGGAACTTCAAAAGATACTCTATAGAAAGATCACTGGGGAAAACCCAAGTAAGAAATTTTGTTCACACAAGAGTTCACTTGGGGAATATCAACTTCCTTGGAAGAGATTCGATTTGAGAATCATCACCACTGTAGATCAATTTCTGAATAAGCCTTCCAACTTGTGTCGGGAAGGACTAAGTATTCCATTCGAGAAAAATTCTTCAAAGTCTGATCCTGCTAAGGAGAACAACTAGATATTCTTGAAATATCCCGAGTCTTGCCAGGGTTTATGCATGATATGATATGAATGAATGCATGAGTGTACTAGTTAATGAATTGGTTATCAAATTGAATTCCTGACATCGCTGGTTCGGAAGAGAGAAGAAAATGGCACAATAAGGTGATTGACCAAATTCTAAATATTGAATTGCCGATGGAAGGGCTGCATGCTAATTCTTGTAAAAGGAAGAATAATAACTTCTGAGTTGCAGATAATGATGATCAGAGGAGTGTCCTACACGTGGGAATGCAACTGCATTTGCACTCAAGAGATATCTCGACTTCAGAATCTCAACATGCCTTAGTTTATTAGACCTTCGAGAAATCTTTCATGAAAAGGAGCACCCCAGTATCGTCTATTCTATAACAATACTCTATTGATCGTCAGTATTTCAAAGCAAAGTAAATGAATTTCGATATGGGAATAACATGCCTTAATATGAGCTTTAGAGATACTTCAACATCTCGAAATAAATGCCTCAAATCTCAAAGTGGCGGACTTTGTATACATGGACCACATGCCCCGGGATGAACCTTGGAGAGACTCCAACATCTCAAAGTAATTTCTCTAGATTAATTGCGTCTTTTCAACAAGCTTGCCTTAGAAAGAATCTTGGAGAGACTTCTACGTCTCAAGAAATTTCCTTAAATTGACCGCGCTTGAATAAAGAGCTATGCAAACATAGGGAAAACCTGCCCTAGGGTGAGATTCAGAGAGACTTACGTCTCGAAGTAATTTCTTCAGACTGATATATTCTTGAAATAAACACTTGCTCCAATTAAGAGAGACTTCACTGTCTCGAAATAACTACTTTGGATCAACAACATATAAGCAACCAACTTGCTAGAACGAGCTTTTTGAAGGCTTCAACATCTCAAAGTAATTGCCTTATATTGATTGGAACTGGGTGATTAGTTCTGCAGAGATTGGAGCGAAATTCACCAATTTATAGCCTTAGAGAGACTTCCATGTCTCTAAGTAATTGCTTCAGACTGACCGAATCTTGAAATGAAGATTGTCCTAGGCTAACCGGTCTTTGAGGAGGACCAAATCACTTGTTGATTGCTCTATGAGAAGGACCCACCTCAGATTGGCAGAATTTTGAGAAAACAACTTGTGATATGATCAACAGAGTCCTTAAACGTCATGCCTCTTGATTTAACAGAGTGCTCAAGTTTCTCTTCTTTGGACAAAGTTAAACTCTTCACTGATGTTCATTATGTGAACTTATTTAATGTCATACCATTGCTCTACATGTAGAATAATGTTTATTATGACAATTCCAATGTAACATTTATTTGTCTTGAAGTTTTATATGAAAGGCGTTATGACTCTCTTTTTTTTGTGAGCTAAACACCTATAGAGTGCAACACTGAAAACTTTTTTCTTTATGAAAGATAAGACAAGCATATGATACCAACACAAATACTTAGCACGCACCGTAGGAGTCATTTAAACACGGTCTTGCCATGTGCTTTTGAATTAACCCATGCTTCAATTAGGACTTTTAAGGGTTGTAACGTGGTCTGGTTCACGGTTTTTACAAAAAATATTTGTAGGCTCAAAATTATTTGGTTCCCACTCATCCATGATGTTCTTCAGTCCTAAGTTCAACTAGATACAAGTACTCACCTCTCAAAAGCGTTTATGATGGTTGAGGAACCAATACGAGGTTTCTTGGACACGAAAGTCACTCATATTTTTGTCTTTGGTGTTTGATTACACGACCTGCTGTTTTGCTGAGAATTCCTTTGATAATCCTTTCTCACTTTTCGAGATTTCCAATTTGCTTTCCTAAATTTTGCCTAAGCAACTTGTTTTCAAGTTTCGACTTAGCGGAACTTTTGCTTTCTTATTCATTCTTCCTTTTTGAACAAGTCGTGGATCTTTACATTGTCTTCGATTTGTTGGAAGTGGTTGTGACTATCTAAGTCTTTGGGTAGATGAGGGATAAACGTTGTTGTATCGTTATCTGTTGACTTTCTGATGTGCGAGAGATACCCATTGGGGTATCATCTCCTTTTAATACACATTATTGATAGACGAAAGTTAAATGCGCTTTGACCTTTATCAAACTTTTGAAGGATAGCCATTGATGTATCCTTTGACGATACTTTCATGATGAGTTCAACGCTTGATCATATTAACGAACACTACCCGCCCACAGGTTAAAAAATGAGGGTTTTTTCTAAATAAAAAAGAAACTCCTATTTCAAGGCTCAAAGGGGTTAACAAGGGTTTATCTCCCTTATAACTCTGGTGTTTAGGGATTTGAAACAATGCATATACATCGTTAGCAGGGTTCTACTCGGAATCATACAACCAGAGACCTGGCATTTTTCAACTATCGTCATCCTCCATCCCAATATTTGCCTAGGCGAAAGACTTGGTAACATTGGTATCAAAATGCTCGCAAATCAAATAAAGGGTGATAACAAATGAATTGAGTGACAACGAACGAATTAGTACAAGACAAACATACTCATATCATTAAGATTGAAAAACCATACAAGTTTCTACATGTAAACAAAAGTTTAAACAATTAAACAAGATACAAATGAAAATGCAGTAAATAAATAAAAGACTATCATTGTTGAGGAGACTTAAGCTCCATCTTGACTTGTCGATTCAGATGACTTTCAGTAGTCTTGGTGCTCACTTGAGTATGGGGTTGCCATTCACAAACAAAATCCCTCCTTGAAGAGTCAAGTACTTTTGGTCAATCAACTGTTGAACCTTGGCTTTGTAAGGATTGCAATCCTCTATTGAGTATCCTACCGTACCAGCATGGTATCTATATCGTGCATTATGATCATATCTTGGCGGGAATGACTTTGGTGGCTTAATGAACTTGGGAACCACCAATGAATTTTGAACCAGATATGACAGAAGTTGATTGTAGGTCACTGGAATTGGATCAAGAGAATCCTCCATTCTTTCTAGATTATTCCGAGGTACAATTTGATTTTGGGAATTCGACTCTGAAGTTAATGAGGATCAGACATAGGTTGCTGATACAAAGACTTGAAAGATGGTAATAGAGGATAATGAGTTAGTGTTGCGACTGACTTCCCTTTGCTAGAACTTGAAATATCTTCACTGAAGGATACCACCTTTTCTGAAGTGATCATTTGGTCTACTTTAATGCTAACACTATTCTGCAGAGTCTCGACTTCTTCTTGGTAAGCAATTATTCTAATGAGTTTTGGAAGTCCCTCGAGATTTCTATCATCAAAATTTGCAACCAAAATGTCAAATCTCGAGCCGTTCTAGAATCTTGTCATCAATTAGCTCTTGAACTTTGCATTTGAAAGAGAAACAATTCTCGTTCATGTCCTCTGAGTCAAGATGAAAAGAACATTTGGCTCTCTCATCAAACCATGCTTTAACAATCCTCGAACTCGCTTCAACTCCCTTATCATTTACGCTACTCTCAATTATGCAAGGCAACAATCGAGAATACAATATTGATATTGACAGAATATCTATTGAGCATATCGACGGTAATGCGGGTTAATATGCTGAGTTGGTTCCCTCTTCTTTGGTCGAGGAGTAAGCAACGGCCGTTGTCAAGGAATCCTCAAAGGTGAAGGCCGAGGATGACTCCTTGTAGGAGAATATTAAATTGGAGAGTTTGCTATGTGTGGATGTCCTTGACCCATGGAGACATCAGACAATAGAGCGGTAACTAAGTTTGCGACAATTGCGAAGAGTTGCACTCTTTCTTCAACACGACTTGCAAGAGATCCATGACCAGACTCATATGATTTTTCAAATGATTAACTTCTACCCTTAACAGTTCCTGGCCACGTTGAAGCTCGTCTATAGCCCTTCGAGACATCCTTCGAGTTCTGAACATGTATCGAGTAATTAGTTTGATTTTTCTGGACAGAAGATATGAAATGAGTTTTTCTAATGAAGATGAAATGCATGGTAACACATGAAATAATGCAAATGCAATGTAATGGTAATGCATGTAAGAATGCAATGTGATGTGTTCATATTTATGTTATGCGCAAAATCATAGGTAAAGTTGTATAGATAGAGGTTTTAAAAAAGGACGGCCTGACATGGTTTCGACATCTACCCAACAATTCCCCATACATGATGGTTCTAAAGTTTTTGCTAAATGTTTCTCGGAGTCCCAGATCCTCCTTTAAAAATATTATCATCACGCGAACGGCCTACGTGGTGATAGTATTTCCAAAAGTATACTCTGAAAAACTGCTCTTAAAGGGATACTCAAAATCCTTTATTTGAGTGGTCAGTCTCGGTTTGGATATCCTAAAATACTTAGAGTTATAGGTACTTCATCCGGATATTTATGTCCTGCACTAGCATACGATGCAACAACCTCCTTAAAATGACCAACTCTAAGATGGGTCTTCACGTCGATCCACAAGACATGGATGTCCAATGGATCTAAGCTACACAACCACTTTATCCTAATGTTACCTAGAAGCCTGGGTATTTGGCTTATGTATGTATCAAAACCAACAAATTCCCAACACAATAATATATATCAACAGGATAATATATAAAGCGTAAAGAAGTAAAAGGCAATGAAACATAAACAAGCAAAAAAAAGTAGAAAACAACACACAAACACACATAAACGAAACTAGGGTAGACTCTCGTATAGTCTTCCCTAATGAAGTCGCCAACTATGATAACTGGTTTTTTCAAAATCTATTTTTTAAAACAATGAAGTCGCCACCTAATTTTATTTGTTCTAAAAGAAATGATAAAATATAGATAAAACCCGCGAAGAAGGATAAGGCGGCCTACGAGACCAAAAGATATGAATTTGGGAGTCGGTTATGCAAGGGGAACGTATTAGCACCTCTCACATCCATCATACTCGATGGGAACCATTTCGTTTGTGTGTGTTTATTGAATTTTTGCTAACTTCTAAGTTAAGAAAAGGAAGAAGAAGAATGGTCTTTATTTATGGGTTATTTTGAACTCGCCAAAGACATTGCATCTTGTGCCTATATACTCCCTCGTGTAATGGGAAAGTCAGAGTTCTGTAGTTCCTCTTGAAAATGTTTAAGTTAGTTGTGTTAATTTTAGGGGGGAAAATTTGTGCGTTTAGACATTTCAAATGTTAGAAATTTGACTTGTTTAGTTTGTTTGAAAAGTCAAGTCTTTGTTCTTATTTGAAATGGCCATTGCACACTCTTTGTAAGAAAAGAGTTTGATAATCGCATATGAGCGAGAAAAAGATTTGAGTGAGTTGAATTGATTTTAGGTGGGTGAAAAGTACCGAACAATAGGACTAGCATCCTAAGATTCAAATACTATAAACCAGAGGAGTGAGGCTCAATGAGTCGTCTATCATCCCGAAAGTTTTCTTATGAAAAGATGAAGTGAATTGAGGTTCACGTTTATTAAGAGTTTTTAAACAATTGTTTAGCGACAACGATTTAAATACTCGAAGTTCATTTTTGCACAAGTCTTTAAACCATTGGTCTAGCAACCAACGATTTAACTACTCGAAGTTATTTGTGGAAAAATGTTTTTGAAAAGTCAATCGACGTTGGATCGAGGTTTGTAACTTTGATTTATGAAAGTGTTTTAGCGTTTGGTTTATGAGAAGGTGAGAAATAGAATTGGGTTATGATTAATCAAGTATATGGACTTAATTAATCTCGTGGGAATAAGTGCTCCTACCCCCAACTATGAAACCCTTGTGCATGGGCAATTGGTGTATGAACCAAAATTTATTTGGGTTATGGTTAATCGACGCAAACTAGGGCTTCGATTAACCTTATGAGAATGGACATGCCCATTCCCAACTACGAGACCCTTTAGAAATTTGGTATAAGAACCAAAAGAGATCATGGAATCAATTGCATTAAGTGTGTGGAGTGTACATATGTGGATAATCCATACAAGCATATGAAAATTAAATAATTATTTAAATTAAATCATTTATCATTTTATAAAATTAATTAATAATTTAATTAATAATATTAAACTTCAAATGTTTTAAAGCAAATAATTATTTAACTACATTTATTTATAATAATAAACAAAATAAAATATAATGCAAAAGAAATAAATAAGATTAAGTTTAGAGATAGCCTCAGATGAAGGATTTGGAGGCATAAAGAAATCCAAAAGCCCAAATAAAGGGCAGCCCAAGAAGTTCCTGAACAATTCAGGCAACATGTCACGAGGGTGCACCATGAGCGGCACTATTAACGTGTCAAGCAATGTTGATTGAAGATGATCTCGATTCGACGGAGAGGAGAGTGGATACATTGTATATGAATGGGGATTAAAAGATAAAATAGAAAGCGATAAATTAATTACAATGCAATCGGAAGTGGATACAATTTAACCGAATGAGGATGGCGAATAAAGAAAAAGTAAAGAATCTATTATTATACATCGATTAAACTAATTAATCAAGTTAAGAAAAATAGATCAGTAAGCTAATCTATTTTATTTAACAAACATCAATTAATTAAAACGAATATATAACTAATAGATTTAAGTAAGAATAGAAGGTAACATTAGAGATGAAATTGAATCAGAAACTTGAATCACTTGAATTGCTTCCACAATAACAAACTAGTTAGTAATCTCATGAGGAATTAAACTAAATGAACTTGTATGATATATATGAACAAATGAATGTTTCTCAACCAAAAATCAAAAATTCATGTTATTATTCAACGTAGAGTACAAAAATCAGCATTATGTACATGGTGCTAAACACATTTAAAATCAAGTAAACACAACGGTGAATGTTAGTATATAGGCAAAATATAGTTTTGGTGTAGTGTTTTTTTCTTCCCAATATACCCTTTTCATTTTAAATCTTAACTTCTCTTTGCTCACGAATGGTAGTTATAAGACGGTTTATTATCTTTGATATACTAATATATAATATCTATTACAATATATAAAGCCAAAACATTCATTTGGTGTAGCCTATTTTTATTTCCAAATTTATCCCTCAAACATAATAATTTTTAGACTAGTTTTTTTTCAACTACAGAAATTAGTGAGTTAATATATATAGGCAAAACATAGTTTTTGTGTAACATTTTTTTCTTCCCAATATACCCTTTTTATTTTAAATCTTAACTTCTCTTTGCTCACAAATGGAAGTTATCAGATGGTTTATTATCTTTGATATACTAATATATAATATCTATAACAATATATAAAAGCAAAACATTCATTTGGTGTAGCCCATTGTTATTTCCAAATTTACCCCTTAAACATAGCAATTTTTAGACTAGTTTTTTTTCAACAACAGAAATTAGTGAGTTGATATATAGGCAAAACATAGTTTTGGTGTAGCATTTTTTCTTTCCAATATATCCTTTTCATTTTAAATCTTAAATTCTCTTTGCTCACAAATGGGTTATAAGGCGGTTTATTATCTTGATATACTAATATATAATATCTATAACAATATATAAAGGCAAAACGTTCATTTGGTGTAACCTATTTTATTTCCAAAATTACCCTTCACGCATACCAATTTTTAGACTGGTTTTCTTTAACTAAAGAAATTAGTGAGTTAATATATATATAGGTTGTTAGCTGAAATTTTGTAAAGTGAACTAAGGGCATGATTCGAGGCAGATTCCTACAACTTAAGGACCAATCTTATGGAGGTAGCTTCTAGAAACATTTTAATAAAGTTAAGTCAAGCTCCAAAAGCAATGCTTGTTAGTGGAAATTTGGCTCGATGGCCAAGCTATGCCGACCGCAGAAAAACAACGTTAAAAACAAGACCATGTCGACACATTATGTGATGGTCGAATCGACAAAGATTTGAGTCGAGTGAGGACACTGGTCGAAGTGTTGTTGCTGTCGAAGTGCTTCGCTAGTGGACTTAGGAAATTTTGTTGTGCCTCATGAAGTGGACAGAATCAAGGCGCTTTTTGAAGACACGAAGCGGGAAAAGTCAAATAAAGATATCGTGGGTAGTTGCCTAAGAAGTTCGTGGGATATGAATTCTAAATGGATGGTGAAACGTAGGCGGTTACTTCAAGGATCGGATCTCATCCGTTGATTAGCCTCGGTGTTATTTCGTAATTACTATAAATAAGTTAGAATGTTTAGAATTAGGTGTGTTCATTTACTCCCAAATTGTTTGCTAACACTCTGCTCAATTCACGCTAAAGGAAAAAGAGTAACGCAAGCTTTGATGTCGTGAATCACCATACTTTTTATTTCAATGCAATCATTTTATGTTTAACTCGTCTTTATTGCTGTTCCTTTTTTACTTGTTAAATCGCTTGTTGGTCAAGAGTCACCACTAGCTTTATTTCACCAAAATATTACATACATTGTTGGTCACGAGTCACCAATAGCCAAAATCCTTCTGTGGAAAACCATTGCACTATTTCTAGGTTTGGAAGCCGTTTCAACCAAGGTCGGGCCACATGTAAGTAGTGTAATTTACGGATATACTATTTATAATATATATATATATATATATATATATATATATATATATATATATATATATATATATATATATATATATATATATATATAAAGGCAAAACATTCAATTGGTGTAGTCTATTTTATTTCTAATATTACCCCTCAAAGATAGCAATTTTTAGACTAGTTTTTTCAACTAAAGAAATTGTGAGTTAATATATAGGCAAAACATAGTTTTGGTATATCATTTTTCTTCCAATATACCCTTTTTATTTTAAATCTTAACTTCTCTTTCTTTGAAAAATGGCGGTTATAAGACGGTTTATTATTTTGATATTCTAATATATAATATCTATAAAAATATATAAAGGCAATACATTCATTTGGTGTAGCCTATTTTATTTCAAATTTATCCCTCAAACATACCAATTTTTAGACTAGTTTTTTTCAATTACTGAAATTAGTGAGTTAATATATAGGCAAAACATAGTTTACGTAGCATTTTTATTCCCAATATACCATTTTCATTTTAAATCTTAACTTTTCTTTGCTCAGATTGATGTTATAAGATAAGTTTATTATCTTTGATATACTAATATATAATATCTATAACAATATATAAAGGCAAAACATTCATTTGATGTAGCCTATTTTTATTTCCAAATTTACCCCTCAAATATACTAATTTTTAGACTAGTTTTTTTTAACTAAATAAATTAGTGAGTTAATATATAGGCAAAACATAGTTTTTGTGTAACATTTTTTTCTTCCCAATATACCATTTTCATTTTAAATCTTAACTTTTCTTTACTCGCGAATGAAAATTATAAGACGGTTTATTATCTTTGATATACTAATATATATAATATCTATAACAATATATAAAGGCAAAATATTCATTTGGTGTAGCCTATTTTTATTTCCAAATTTACCCCTCAAACATACCAATTTTTAGACTAGTATTTTTTCAACTAAAGAAGTTAGTGAGTTAATATATATAGGCAAAACATAGTTTTGGTGTAGCATTTTTTTCTTCTCAATATACTCTTTTCATTTTAAATCTTAACTTCTCTTTGCTCACGAATGGCAATTATAAGACGGTTTATTATCTTTAATATACTAATATATAATATCTATTACAATATATAAAGGCAAAATATTCATTTGGTGTAGCCTATTTTTATTTCCAAATTTACCCCTCAAACATAACAATTTTTAGACTAGTTTTTTTTCAACTAAAGAAATTAGAAAGTTAATATACATAGGCAAAACATAGTTTTGGTGTAGCATTTTTACCTTCTCAATATACCTGTTTACTGTGGAAAATGGTAAACAACCGTTGGTCCTCCCAGAGTCCTAAAACTCGGGGTTACTAGCGAGATCGAC
This sequence comes from Vicia sativa, assembly GCA_021764765.1. Classification (NCBI taxonomy): domain Eukaryota; kingdom Viridiplantae; phylum Streptophyta; class Magnoliopsida; order Fabales; family Fabaceae; genus Vicia; species Vicia sativa. The sequence continues at coordinate 65,979,056 of CM038795.1, forward strand.
CAGTTGATCTCAAGACTCGTGCTAAGATTTCTGGTGAATTACACTATTTCGAAATGAAATTATCCTTGGCCCGAAGCGGTTTCGAGCCTAGGAAATAATGCAACAACTTTCCACACAAAAGGATCTTGACTATTGGTGACTCGTGACCAACTAACGTTAAAGTATTTGGTAACTAAGGATAATGGTGACTCATGACCAACAAGCAAATGCACAGAAATAAAGTAAAAGCAATAAAAGATTAAACATAAAAGGGTTGTATTGAAATAAAAGTTTGGTGATTCACGTAAATCAAAGATTGCGTACTCTTTCTTCCTTTAGCGGAATTGAAAGAGTTTTAGCAAGTAATTTAGGAGTACAAGTGAATAATTAATTCTAAGAATTCTAAATTATTTATAGTAATTCTGAAATAACGCTAAAGCTATCAACAATGAGGTTTGATTTTTGGAAGTAACTTCTGCCCACATTTCAGCCTTTGCTTGGAACTCCTATCCACGAACTTCTCAAGTAACTACCCATGATCTAGTTATTTGACTCTTTCCCGCCATGTCTTCAAAGACCGCCTTGACCCCAATACTTTAATCAAAATTCCTAAGTCCATGGAGAACCATTTCGATAGCGGCATCTCGACTAATTCCTCTTTGGAACTCGAATCTCGACTCTTGTTAAGTAACATGTCGACACAATCCTTCCCTAACGTGGCTTTGCTTTTGTTCGACGTAGTTTGGCCTTCTAAGCCAAAGTTCTAACGAAACACATTTCTTCTGGAACTCCTTATTTTAACTTTGTTAACCATCTCCAGAAACTACCTCTTTTACAGTTGGTACTTATACTTTAGGAACTTTTGCCTCTGAATCACTTTTTAGTTCTCTTTACCAAATTCCAATAACAAAATGCCCCCAGAGATACCATTTTCGACTTCTCGGCGTTGCCGAACATGAGACAATGGTGTCTATGAATATTCACTTTGTGTCGCTAATCGACTTCTCGGCGTTGTCGAACATGAGACAATGGTGTCTATGAATGTTCACTTTGTGTCGGCTAAAAACGCTTCCACTACCTTAGTGCTAACAGCTCACTGCTCCAGTCTTGTCATGATGTCACGTAATCATGGAAACATGCACTTTCTTCTCTCGAGACGTGGGAGCATTTAATGTTGAATCATCATGGCCTAGGTATCAGGTATGGCCCCACCACGCTAAGCACTTAATCTTCCCACATGTGTCCTTCGACGGCCACGATTGGAATACTGGGGACTTGCCATGAACCCTTTGCCTTTTCACTCTTTTGCCTATCAATAGCCACTTCTCCCCTTTCTTTCTCTTTTCTTCTGCGTTTCTACCCTTTTAACTAGCAAAGAACCCCAAAATGAATTTCGTCTTCTCGAAACCTCTGAAACAGACGGATGAGAATCCACTGCTACAAACCCTAACCACCTATTTCCATCATCTTTAACCGTTCAAAGTTTCTGATTATTGCATTCTCAACTTAAAGAACAATAATCTTTTATAGTTTTTCAACCTCAGCAATCTTTAGGGTTTTTCAACCTCCTTCTCCGTTTCCAACAAGACTCTTTACAACGCTCTCTAAAACCCTTTCAACTCCTTCAACCTCGAAAATGGCTTCAACCTCAAAAATGGCAAAACAAGATGTTATCACACCGCTCCTCCCGAGTCTTCAAATCTCGTCGGCGACAAACCTTACATTCCGGAGCCACCACTCGAGGAGAAGACTAAAACTGGCAATCTCAGTCTCGATTCCTTTTAGACTCGATGATGAACCCCATGCTTTTTTAGAGCCATTACCTTCGGATATCCCTTCAAATTCATGTAGATGATGAGGTTCTTTCTTCCCACCAGCCAGCCTTGATTCTCCATTGATCACTTAACAACCCTATTTCATTACGGTTTGTTCATAGAAACTCATACGGCTCCTCCCTCGCATTGCCCTAGATTTGGGGCTTGGATGGATAGATAGGCGTCAACTAAGGTCAATAATGGAAAGCAACGGGTATCTATGACCTTTTGAGCCTTTCGTGTCGGCACTCCTTACTCGAGTGGCATGTTAGCTTCCTTTATACGGGAAGAGCTACTAACACTTTCACACAAAATGTGGTATGATAACTCCTCACGCCTCGATGTAGCTGCCTTAATAAGCGTGACACCGCTGGTGTCCCATTCATCTTCTCGAACATGAAGAAATTATCCCCATCAAATTCGATGTTGTGAATCAAAACATCCTACATATAACAACTTCATTCGCACCATTACGTGACCTTTGAAGAAATTTCTGATGAAGAACATGTCGCTTTCTTAACCCTCTGGTTGTCTCGCTTTGTGTTTTGCTCGAGGTCAATGCAGATAGCTAGGTAATTTTCTCATATGGCTTCAGCACTGCTAGTGGCAAAAGGATTTCTCCAGAAAGAATGAATTGACTTCGATGAGGTTTTTGCATCTGTGGCTAGGATCGAAACAATCAGGTTGGTTGTTGATTTAGTATAAATAAATAGTTGGCACATATTTCAGATGGACATAAAGTGTGCATTCCTAAATGGATCCTTAGATGAAGAAGTTTATATTAAGCAACCAGTTGGGTTTGTGAAACATAACAAAGAGAGAAAGATACGCAGCCATAAAGCCTACAGATGGATAAAAAGCAAGCTCCAAGAGCTTGGAACAAGAAGATTGATAGTATTCTAAGTGAGATCAAATTTGTGAATTGCACAACTGAACATGGAGTATATGTAAGAAGAAGCAATAATGAATTTTTATACTATGTCAATGACTTGTTAATAACAGGTAGCTGCAATAAGGAGATCAAAGACTTCAAAGGTGATCTCAACAAGGAATTTGAAATGTATGATTTGTGTGATATTTCATGTTTCCTTGGCATCGAATTCTACAAGACTAGTAGATGTTTAATGATGCATCAAAAATATGCAGGAGAAATTCATAAGATATTTAAGATGGAATAATGCAATTGACTTCGACACAGCAGAACAAAGACTGCAACTATCAAAAGACTCATAAGAAGATAATGTCGACCCAACCCAATATATAAGACTTATTGGGTCATTAAGATACCTTTGTCATACGAGGCATGATGTAGCATACAGTGTGAGTATGGTAAGTAGATTCATGCAGAAGCCAAAGGTATCACACCTAGCGGCGATAAAGAGGATATTGAGCTATTTTAAAGGAATTCTTGACCATGGCATTTTATTTCCAGCAGTTGATAAAGGAAAAGAATGCAAGTTAGTGGAGTACAATGATTCGAGTTGGTGTAGTGATGCTGAGGATCAAAAATCCACAGCAGGATATGTGTTTATGTTAGGTGGTGCATCGGTTGCTGGAGTTCGAGAAAAGAACCGGTTGTGACATTATCATCATGCGAAGCAAAATACATAATTGCTCTTTGTGCATGTCAAGCCACTTAGATGGGAACAGTCGAAGAGATTGAGCAATTACCATGAGGATCGACATCATGTCAACTATCAACCGGTGAAGAACTCTATAGAACACGGTTGAAGCAAGCACATCAAAATAAGGTTTCACTATCTTGAGCGGAAGCGGATGGAAGATGAATTTGAAATACTGCAGAAGTGGGAATCAGATTGCAGATATTATGACGAAGGATGTGCAGGTTGAAGTATTTCAAAGACTAAGAGCTATGGTGAATGTAGATAGCTTAGACACAATGAATTAAATGATGTGTTGAAAGTAATTCCTTGTGTCGAAAAGATTTGATTTAGGAGTGTGGAAACAGTTTGTTACACATAGATTTGATTTAAATCTAAAATAAAATAGATTTGATTTAACTCAAAAATAGGTATTTTGGGCTTTCATAGTTTTGGGCTTTAGCTAACCTAAATCTATAAATAGAGGGAGTAACCCCTATTTTTTGTAATTAATTAATTCATAATATTTTGCAGTTGCAAAGCGAATAATAAAGTTTTCCACAATTTGTGAAGAGAGAAACTCGCGAAAATAATTCTTTCTTTTCTTCTTTAATTTTCTTTCATTGTCATTGTTATTGTGTGATGATATCAACCTTGTTCATCAAGATTAGTAGAAATTCATCATAGATTTTGATGGATTTCAACACTTATTGTGAATGATTGCGAGATGCTCACTTTATGTTTACCGCTTTGAGTTTAGTTTTCCGTGGTTTCACTGTAACATCGGACGAGTTTATATTATCGATAATTATAGGATTGTTGACTTGTTTGCTTATGTTGAGATTAAGCCTTTTGTTTTGATGAAGTATAAAACCTTTCGAGTTGAGATAATATGTGTTGAATTTTCGTTTGTTTTTATAAAAAAAATTTAGAAGTAAGACTTTTGAGAGATATGTGACGCCTTACTTTTATAAATATGTATAATTCACATGATTTTATTTAAAAATATTTTCAAAATTTTAGGGTGTTACGCATAATGGCAAACTAAATTGAAATTTTAAGAATTGGAAGAAAAACCCCTAGATCGACATAATTTTTTTGTACCCACATCAATGTTGGAAGACCTTAACGTACACCTAGCTCAATGAGTGCAACTAAGAAGGGGTGGTTTTCAAGTAGTTTAAAACGACGACATCTAAGTCGTTGAAACAATGATAGAAGCCGACTAAAGAGAATTTGCACTCGTTAAAAGCAATGACACATGTCATATTTATTGCATATCCTCTTATCTTCGTCCAGAAGAAACTTAACTAGGACTCCATTTCAATAAAAGCATGGTCCAAACTCTGCTAGCAAATACTCAATTTGATGATATATCTCTATTTACCTTTCATTCTCATAGTTGGTACTACCTCCACATTGATGAACTCGTTCCAAAATTAGAACTAAGGTAAAAAAAAAAATTAAATTAAATTGAATTCTAACTTAAGTCCAGCACTTCACGTTAAAATACGTCAAAAAGAAAAAAAATTAATTGATGACAAAATAAAAATACCACTAACCCGATGGAAAAGGTATTAAAGTTATGTACAATGACGTTGTTGAAAAAAATTCAATAGTTAAATATTTGTAATGTAAGTAAAAAAAAAAGCTGAAAGTGATGTGAATTAATTGATGTTGAAAACATTCAATATGTTGAATGAGGAGAGAGTAAGACCCATGAAATATTTTATAAAATTTTATTGGTTGTTGTAAATATTTAGATTCTTAAGTGTGTTGTGAATGATGGTGGGATAGAGTGTTGAATTTTATTAAATAAAATCATTGTAGTGGGTAAAAATTGAATATGTGTAATTATTAGATAGAAAAAGAAGATGATATAGAGTATAAAAATGAAAAATGAAAGTGTTGAACAATAAAAGCATTTTAGAATGTCTTATAAAGAAGGAAGAATAAAGTTTTAATTAGAGTGCATTTAATTGTTCAAATACATAAGTTAAAAATAAATAACTATTGAAGATTTCATGTGAACGAGAGAGAAAATAAAATGTTAGATGATACTCTCTCTAGTCATTGTTATAAACAAAATAATAACATTAAATTTTGGTCATTATAAATAAGATTCATTATCTTTAGACTAATTAATATTAGTATTACTTTTATATCTTTAATTTAAGTCAAAATATTTAATATTGATAGTTGATTTATTAAATATAACCAAGGATATTATTGTAAATTTACTTCGACGACATTAAAATAATATTCGTCCTTTTTATAAGAAACACTTCATTTTTGATTCATCAATAATTAATGTACTTGGTCCATAAATGGTCCGTGCATTATTTATTCAATGAATCTAGATGTCCTTATAGGACCGAGTGAGTACCATTTAATTTATTTTTAATCGGCTGAGTTGTTATTTGAATTTTTATAATTGTGAATAGAGGAAGAGAGTATTTTAAAGTTTAAAAATGTCAAAATATAATTAAATAAACTTAAACATGAAATGGATCATTCCTCTGCTATGAGAGTGATATCTGAACTGAAAGAAGAAGAAAAGTGCTTATATCTTATATAAATGAGAAGAGTGCTAAAATGAGTATCCGAGTGTTTATTGATAACACTTACTTTCTATAAATATAAGTCCATACCATAACTAAAGTATGCTCCACTAGTCTTGTCTCAAGAACGGTCGGTGAGTGAACCCACCCACATCTTCTTCCTTACTCTCTCTGGTATGTCTCTCACACTCAAACTTGGTGACTTTGTTTCTTTGTTTGTGCTTTTAATATTCATTCTTATTCCTGAGGATTCCATGAAAGCTATTCCTATTTTCTTCCATGTGCTTTAATTTATGCATACAAATGTTATGATCATTTTCTTGGATATGAATCTGTAAACAGTAATTAGTTAGATCTGATTTATATTTTGTATTTTCACATTGTTCATCACTTAGTTCATAAGCTATGAACTTAATGCCCTCAAAATTTCTTTGATTTAGTGTATTAAGCTGGTTTTGTAATTAATCTTGTATATTCAGGGCTAATAGAAACACTAATTAATAAATTAATTAATTAATGGCGTTTGAGCATGAAGATTTCTTTCCAGAGAATGGAATTCCATTGAAGTTCTATGAGTGAGACAGAGAAGAAGAACTGTGACAGTTGTTTTGATTGCAACATATGTTTAGATTTTGCACATGAACCAGTTGTGACACTCTGTGGTCATCTATTCTGTTGGTCCTGCATCTACAAATGGCTCTATGTGCAAAGTGCCTTCTTGCACCTGATGAGCCACCACAGTGTCCAGTTTGCAAACATGAAATATCTCACACCAAATGGTCCTCTCTATGGCAGGGGCAGACGATCGGAATTCATCGCGACCGACCGGAAACTGCATCAAGATATTTCTATACCACCTAGACCACCTGCTTCAGAATTCAATCACTTTTGCAATGGCAACATTGCCTCAAAGGGTCAGCAGGAGCTTCCATATCGCAATCCTTATCAGACTCAAAATGTTAACCTAAGAGAATGACGCAGCAGCTCAAATGTTGAATCTTATGACACCAGTATTTCCCATTTTATCTTCGGTGACTCGGCAAATTCTGATCATGTCAATGGAAGTGGTAGCTCTAGGTGGAGAAGGCAAGAGATGCTAGCAAACAAATCATTGAATAGAATATCATTTTTTCTTTTATGCTTTGTCCTGTGTTTGATCTTCTTCTGATGTATAATTTGTAAAGAAGCACTGCAGAGATGTAAGCATAAGAATGAGACTGATTGGATTGTTGTATCATGTATGTTATTATTAGGCTATACAACTTGTGCTCTTTAGGCACTTTGTCATTATTAGTATAAAATGTTTGATCTGGATGTATTGTAGTTCAAAACAATTTGTTAACTTATGAGGTTGATTTTATGAGATACTGGCATTATTATTATAATGAGTTTATCCACTCTTAGGAATAAAGAATGCACCGGATGGAATCATAATGCGGTAAAGGACAGAATGCTCTTAGGCTGGTAATAGTCTATCCTATTGTTCACATGTTCGTCTGATTCTCTGTACTGTCGTAACTTTTCAGTTTTGAGGACTTGAGATCTTGAGATCCTGCTATCCATAATACATGTTGAAAGTGAATTCTCTTCCGCAGAGGTCGGGACATCTGCGATGTACCCTTCCTCCTCCGAAGCTGGCGAGCTATGAGAATGATGAACATCGTGGAGGTGACTGGTCATCCATGTAGAGGCTGTGCACGGCGACGTGGAGGTGACTGTCATTTCATCCGATGTAGAGGCTGTGCACGGCGACGCTGCGTCTATCAGAACTGATTGTGGTCTGACCCAGTGGTTGTCACGTGAAGCTGCTCTCGTGTAGTGTTGATTGTCTGAGGAGTGTATTGCAAGTTCTCTTCAATTATGAGTATCTTGTCAGCTAAAGTTTGAGACTTTTGTTTTTGTACGAGGTTGTAGACACTATAGCATGTCGGCTTCTCCTTACATGTCTAGGTTGGTATGTAGTTGTTAAATAGGAGTGAAAATAGGTTAGGTCAAATTAGACTTTGTTAAGTCTTATTCTAATTGTTAACTCTTATTCTAACTCACTAAAATGCAATCTATCCTATGCTTAATTTTAGGCCTGATTCTAACATTTTTAATACAAAATACAATATAATAATAATAGTAAAATTATTCATATTTTTTAATAGACTGACTTGATAGGATTAACTGCTTATGGTCGTGACCTACCTTTTAAATTAAATGGGCTTCTAAAAGTTTAGGTCTTTTCAATTCAAAAAATCATATTTGTGTAGGCTAGTTATAGGTTCCTCAATTAGTCTCGACCTATTTCTATCTTTTTATTGTTGAATATTTGGGACATCTCTGTCTAGGCATTAGTGGTTGTGAAGGAGGTTGTTGTGAAGATTGGCCCATCAAAATTGTTGCATAGGTCGAAGAACAAAAGACTTGGGACATTCTTAGATAAATTGTTGAAGAGGCAAGATCTTGTTAAGAAAGAAATCAATGTTTTGCGAGTGAAAGATCAATGATGTGTCCTCGATAGATAAACAATTGTCTTAGTAGAGAAGTGGCAAAATTAGTATTCGTTAAAGAACTAGAAATGTGTAGAAAGTGATGAAACAAGGTGGAACAAGTTTCGTGACGGTGGAGACGATGAACTCCGTAGTTAATATTCTAACGCTCAAATCAATTAGTAAGTAAAAGTAGTATGAGAGAAGAAATTAACTAAATACTTGAAATGGTGCTAAGTGGTCATTATATAGTAAGAGCTGTTAAAATCATATGTGTCTAATTTGACGCTTTTGTGTGTTGTCGCTCAGTTAGATCTAATAATAAAAAATGTAATGGAAAACGGATCGTGTCTTTGATTGATGCGATGGTCCATCGGCCCATTACCCTCTTTTTAATCGCTTGTTATTGGACATTTTTCGAGACATTGCATACTGCCTACATCAAGACGTATAACTTATAAACATCAAGATATATAATTGAGCTTATGGTCATTAGGCTATAGAACTTATGGTCTTCAAGCACTTAGTTATTATTAGTGTAGTTCAAAACAATTTGTTAACTTATGAGTTTAATTTGATGAGATAAACGCATTATTATTATTATTATAATTGGTTTATCTAATCTAAGGAATAAAGAATGCACCAGATTGGTATTTCATAATGCCGTAAAGGATGGGATAAGATTCACGTCTCTAAGCAATGTGCTGTCCAGGGTCCCTTAACAACCACCACCACGATACATGTGCAGCTCGCATAATGTACTTTCTATTCTTAAAGTTCATAATATAGTAATGCTTAAGACAAAGACCTCTTAAATTAAGATGACTCACAGAATTGTTTCTGTTAATTTATTTTGTGATGATCAGAATTTTGTGTATTAAATTTATATGGGTTCAAATTATAAAGTAAAGTAAAGGTACAAATATACCTTTTAATTTTTATAAAATATTATTTCCATTTTAAATTATAAATCTTGTTTTATATAAAAAAAATTGATGGGAGAAGATAAGGGTCATATGTGCCTCAAAATCGAGGAATAATAAATTGATCTTGTTGTTTATAGTGATTTCTAAATTAACAATATTTTAGTAACTCATAGGATCAACTAGATTGATCTAGGACATGTCTGAAAATATTGGTGTTAGAACTTGTCTTAAAACTTATATTTAACATTCTATCTAAAGCACTATGAATCCTTAAGGGCATGAAACAAGGTTTGATTAAAAGATTATACAAACCGATTAAGGTATGCTTGCACAATAAAATGAAACATAAGATGTGGAAAAGTAATGTAAACAGTTGTGAATGACTTGAGATAAAAAGACTTTAATTAAAATAAAGGACTTAAATAAAAAGTAATGTAAATGATTTGTAAAGGAAATGTAAAGGACTTGACAAAAATAAAAGGTTTTGAAGAAGTGTAAATTTGTTGAATGATGAAGGAATAGCGGAAACGAAAAATAACTTTAAGATAAGAACTTTTGATTTAAACTTAGAAAATAAACAATGGTGTTTCTATCGTACATTTTCTCGCAAACTTGTTTCCTTATACTTGGTAGTTTGAGTAGAAAGTTTTGTACAATAATAGACACATGAAATCCTAACATTAGACTCTATTTCCGCACTAATTCACTAAATAATGGTCTTGTTCTAAAATAGCGCCACGATGAAGATTGTATCTTCTGAACTCTACGGCTTCACGCGTCCTTCAATGAAATGGTAACATATATTCGAATTTTGCATTATGTCATTATGAAGATAAAAGTCTTCATTTCAATTCAAACCTTCATGAGAATGATGATTAATCTTCCTATTCGTTTCAATCTCCTTAATTCACTTGAATTTCCAACGGTAATAGCTCATTGAAACTCCTTACTTTTCGAAATCTGACTTTGGACCTTACTCCCTTCATTCAAACAAAGTCCAAACAAAATAAAGTTTACCATTTTGAACAAATAAATCATCAAAATCACCAATATTGTGTCCGTAATGTGTTTCGATATACAAAGAAATACTCATTTTTGAATCATTTTATGTGATTTTGATGAACTTAACTCATGAGTGACTTTCTTGTATATGACATCACAACTATCAACTACTTTCTGTGATATCTTTTCACCATAATATACAGTACTTATTTTAACAATTTTATCTTATGAAATAATTTTATCTGTAAATGAAAACTTAATTTTATCTTTTATTCATCTTCTGTGAAAATATGAAGATATTTTGATAATATAATCATATTTTTATTATATATTCCTT
>CM038795.1:65989849-66045516 GCA_021764765.1 Vicia sativa
TATGGAAGGAATTAAGAAGAATGAAGAGAGATAATTTTTAATGTGAAGAGAAGTAGAAGACTAAGGGTTAACATTTTTTTTTTGTTTCTCAACTCACACTTTGGGTTCAATTGATATCAATGACTCTACATTTTTCAAAGAAACTATTGAGTTGTCAAGCATACATGATTTAACGTGTTTCATACAAACATTTTTTTTGCATTTTATTAATCTTTATTTAATTTAAATTAATTAATAATTAATAGAATTAAAGTAGACAAACTTTCCTTTTATAGCAACAATAAAAAAGAGAATGCATGAGAGATTGACACTTGGAAAACTTGCCAAGATCTCAACACTTTTAGATTGCATGATAATTAATATATTAAAACAATAATTAAAAATTAAAATCTTTTGTGAGGTAATTTATAATTAATAAGTTTATGATGATAAAATATAACAAATATAAAAATATCTATGATTAATAAACTAATTTGATTATTATGATTAAAGTATATTATTAGAGTTCTTAACCATTGCATCGTTTTATTTTCTTAATATAAAATACAATAAATGTATAGAACAATCTAGGATCGATAAAATTATTTGATTTAATATTGTCATTAAAATGAATATTACGATTTAAAGTTTATTATTAACATATATTATTGAAATAAATGAAAATCTAATTTATATGATTTGGATGAATTAATTACGTGACATATATACAAAAATTTAAAAATTCTAATTTTAAGTACAAAACCAAATGCTACACTCATAACATCTTGCTCTGAAATATTTTTGGTGGTGGTTGATTAGGGTTTATGTGGTGTTTTGATTTTTGTAGAAAGAGGAGATTATGGAAGAATTAAGAAGAATGAAGAGATAATTTTTTAATGTGAAGAGAAGTGAAGAAGACTAAGGGTTAACATTTTTGTTTCTCCCAACTCACCATTTGGGTTCAATTGATATCAATGACTCTACATTTTCAAAGAAACTATTGAGTTGTCCAAGCATACATGATTTAACGTGTTCATAACAAACATTTTTTTGCATTTTCATTAATCTTAATTTAATTTAAATTAATTAATAATTAATAGAATTAAAGTAAGACAAACTTTCCTTTTATAGCAACAATAAAAAAGAAATGCATGAGAATGACACTTGAAAACTTGCAAAAGATCTCAACTTGCTTTTTCGATTGTATGATAATTAATATATTAAAACAGTAATTAAAATTAAAATCTTTTGTGAGGTAATTTATAATTAATAAGTTTGTGATGATAAAATATAACAAATATAAAATAGTCTATGATTAATAAACTAATTTGATTTATAAATGTCATTAAAGTAAATATTATGATTAAGAGTTCTTAACCATTGAAATCATCGATTTTATTTTCTTAATATAAAATACAATAAATGTATATGAACAATCTAGGATCGATAAAACAATTTGATTTAATATTGTCATTAAAATGAATATTACGATTTAAAGTTTTATTATTAACATATATTATTGAAATAAATCAAAATCTAATTTATATGATTTGGATGAATTAATTACGTGACATATATACAAAAATTTAAAAATTCTAATTTTAAGTGACAAAGCCAAATGCTACACTCATAACATCACACAACTCTGAAAATATTTTTTGTGGTGGTTGATTAGGGTTTATGTGGTGTTTTGATTTTGTAGAAAGGAGATTATGGAAGGAATTAAGAAGAATGAAAGAGATAATTTTTAATGTAAAGAGGAAGTGAAAGAAGACTAAGGGGTTAACAATTTTTGTTTCTCCCAACTCACTGTTTGGGTTCCAATTGATATCAATGACTCTACATTTTTCAAAGAAACTATTGAGTTGTCCAAGCATACATGATTTAACGTGTTTCAAACATTTTGCATTTTATTAATCTTTATTTAATTTAAATTAATAAATAATTAATAAAATTAAAGTAAGACAAACTTTCCTTTTATAGCAACAATAAAAAGGTAAAGAGATTGACACTTGACTTGCAAAAGATCTCAACACTTTTCGATTGCATGATAATTAATATATTAAAACAGTAATTAAAAATTAAAATCTTTTGTGAGGTAATTTATAATTAATAAGTTGTGATGATAAAATATAACAAATATAAAAATATGATTAATAAACTAATAATCAATAATATGATTAAAGATTTCTTAACCATTGCATCGATTTTATTTCTTAATAAAATACAATAAATGTATAGAACAATCTAGGATCGATAAAATTATTTGATTTAATATTGTCATTAAAAGATATTATGATTTAAAGTTTTATTATTAACATATATTAAAATAAATCAAAATCTAATTTATATGATTTGGATGAATTAATTACGTGACATATATACAAATTTAAAAATTCTAATTTTAAGTGACAAAGCCAATGCTACACTCATAACATCTTCTGAAATATTTTTTTTGGTGGTGGTTGATTAGGTTTATGTGGTGTTTTGATTTTGTAGAAAGGAATTATGGAAGGAATTAAGAAGAATGAAGAGAGATAATTTTTTTAATGTGAAGAGGAAGTGAAGAAGAAGACTAAGGGGTTAACATTTTTTGTTTCTCCCACTCACATTTGGGTTCAATTGATATCAATGACTCTACATTTTTCAAAGAAACTATTGAGTTGTCCAGCATACATGATTTAACGATGTTCATAACAAATTTTTTTTTTGCATTTTCATTAATCTTAATTTAATTTAAATTATTAATAATTAATAGAATTAAAGTAAGACAAACTTTCCTTTTATGCAACAATAAAAAAAAAGAATGCATGAGAGATTGACACTTGGAAAACTTGCCAAAGATCTCAACTTGCTTTTTAGATTGTATGATAATTAATATATTAAAACAGTAATTAAAAATTAAAATCTTTTGTGAGGTAATTTATAATTAATAAGTTTGTGATGATAAAATATAACAAATATAAAATAGTCTATGATTAATAAACTAATTTGATTTATAAAATGTCATTAAAGTAAATATTATGATTAGAGTTCTTAACCATTGCATCGATTTTATTTTCTTAATATAAAATACAATAAATGTATAGAACAATCTAGGATCGATAAAATTATTTGATTTAATATTGTCATTAAAATGATATTACGATTTAAAGTTTTATTATTAACATATATTATTGAAATAAATGAAAATCTAATGTATATGATTTGGATGAATTAATTACGTGACATATACAAAAATTTAAAATTCTAATTTTAAGTGACAAAAGCAAAATGCTACACTCATAACATCAACGCTACATAAATATTTTTGGTGGTGGTTGATTAGGGTTTATGTGGTGTTTTGATTTTGTAGAAAAGGAGATTATGGAAGGAATTAAGAAGAATGAAGAGATAATTTTTAATGTGAAGAGGAGTGAAGAAGACTAAGGGGTTAACATTTTTTTCTCTCACTCACTGTTTTAGGTTCAATTGATATCAATGACTCTACATTTTTCAAAGAAACTATTGAGTTGTGCAAGCATACATGATTTAACGTGTTCATAACAAACTTTTTTTTTTTGCATTTTTTATTAATATTTATTTAATTTAAAATAATTAATAATTAATAGAATTAAAGTAGGACAAACTTTCCTTTTATAGCATCAATATAAAATGAGAATGCATGAGAGATTGACACTTGGCAAACATGCCAAAGATCTCATCTTGCGTTTTTCTATTGCATGATTGTATGATAATTAATATATTAAAAAATTAATTAAAAATTAAAATCTTTTGTGAGGTAATTTATAATTAATAAGTTTTTTATTATAAAATATAACAAATATAGAAATAGTCTATGATTAGTAAACTAATTTGATTTATTAATGTCATTAAAGTAAGTATTATGATTTAGAGTTCTTAAATTGAAATCATCGATTTTATTTTCTTATTATAAAATACAATAAGTAATCTAGGATCGATAAAATTATTTGATTTAATATTGTCATTAAAATGATATTATGATTTAAAGTTTTATTATTAACATATATTATTGAAATAAATGAAAATCTAATTTATATGATTTGGATGAATTAATTACGTGACATATATACAAAATTTAAAAATTCTAATTTTAAGTGACAAAGCCAAATGCTACACTCATAACATCAACTCTACAGAAATATTTTTGGTGGTGGTTGATTAGGGTTTATGGTGTTTTGATTTTGTAGAAAGAATTATGGAAGGAATTAAGAATATGAAGAGAGATAATTTTTAATGTGAAGAGAAGTAAGAAAGACTAAGGGGTTAACATTTTTGTTTCTCCCAACTCACTTTGGGTTCAATTGATATCAATGACTCTACATTTTTCAAAGAAACTATTGAGTTGTCCAAGCATACATGATTTAACGTGTTCATAACAAACATTTTTTTCAATTTTATTAATCTTTATTTAATTTAAATAATTAATAATTAATAGAATTAAAGTAAGACAAACTTTCCTTTTATAGCAACAATAAAAAAGAGAATGCATGAGAGATTGACACTTGGAAAACTTGCCAAAGATCTCAACTTGCTTTTTCGATTGTATGATAATTAATATATTAAACATAATTAAAAATTAAAATCTTTTGTGAGGTAATTTATAATTAATAAGTTTGTGATGATAAAATATAACAAATATAAAAATAGTCTATGATTAATAAACTAATTTGATTTATAAATGTCATTAAAGTAAATATTATGATTAGAGTTCTTAACCATTGAAATCATCGATTTTATTTTCTTAATATAAAATACAATAAATGTATAGAACAATCTAGGATCGATAAAACAATTTGATTTAATATTGTCATTAAAATAGATATTACGATTTAAAGTTTTATTATTAACATATATTATTGAAATAAATCAAAATCTAATTTATATGATTTGGATGAATTAATTACGTGACATATATACAAAAATTTAAAATTCTAATTTTAAGTGACAAAGCAAATGCTACACTCATAACATCAACTCTGACAAAAATATTTTTGGTGGTGGTTGATTAGGGTTTATGTGGTGTTTTGATTTTGTAGAAGAGGAGATTATGGAAGGAATTAAGAAGAATGAAGAGGGATAATTTTTAATGTGAAGAGGAAGTGAAGAAGACTAAGGTGTTTAATTTTTTCTTTCTCCCAACTCACTGTTTGGGTTCAATTGATATCAATGACTCTACATTTTCAAAGAAACTATTGAGTTGTCAAGCATACATGATTTAACGTGTTCATAACAAACATTTTTTGCATTTTTATTAATATTTATTTAATTTAAAATAATTAATAATTAATAGAATTAAAATAAGACAAACTTTCCTTTTATAGCATCAATATAAAATGAGAATGCATGAGAGATTGACACAAACTTGCCAAAGATCTCATCTTGCTTTTCTATTGCATGATTGTATGATAATTAATATATTAAAAATTAATTAAAAATTAAAATCTTTTGTGAGGTAATTTATAATTAATAAGTTTTTATTAAAAATATACAAATATAAAATAGTCTATGATTAATAAACTAATTTGATTTATTAATGTCATTAAAGTAAATATTATGATTTAGAGTTCTTAACCATTGAAATCATCGATTTTATTTTCTTATTATAAAATACAATAAGTAATCTAGGATCGATAAAATTATTTGATTTAATATTGTCATTAAAATGAATGTTATGATTTAAAGTTTTATTATTAACATATATTATTGAAATAAATCAAAATCTAATTTATATGATTTGGATGAATTAATTACGTGACATATATACAAAATTTAAAAATTCTAATTTTAAGTGACAAAGCCAAATGCTACACTCATAACATCACACTCTGAGAAATATTTTTGGTGGTGGTTGATTAGGGTTTATGTGGTGTTTTGATTTTGTAGAAGAGAATTATGGAAGGAATTAAGAAGAATGAAGAGATAATTTTTAATGTGAAGAGAAGTGAAGAAGACTAAGGGTTAACATTTTTTTTTCTCCCAACTCACTGTTTGGGTTCAATTGATATAATGACTCTACATTTTCAAAGAAACTATTGAGTTGTCAAGCATACATGATTTAACGTGTTCATAACAAACATTTTTTGCATTTTATTAATCTTTATTTAATTTAAATTAATTAATAATTAATAGAATTAAAGTAAGACAAACTTTCCTTTATAGCAACAATAAAAAGAGAATGCATGAGAGATTGACACTTGGAAAACTTGCCAAAGATCTCAACTTGCTTTTCGATTGTATGATAATTAATATATTAAAATTAATTAAAAATTAAAATCTTTTGTGAGGTAATTTATAATTAATAAGTTTGTGATGATAAAATATAACAAATATAAAATAGTCTATGATTAATAAACTAATTTGATTTATAAATGTCATTAAAGTAAATATTATGATTAAGAGTTCTTAACCATTGAAATCATCGATTTTATTTTCTTAATATAAAATACAATAAATGTATAGAACAATCTAGGATCGATAAAACAATTTGATTTAATATTGTCATTAAAATGAATATTACGATTTAAAGTTTTATTATTAACATATATTATTGAAATAAATCAAAATCTAATTTATATGATTTGGATGAATTAATTACGTGACATATACAAAATTTAAAATTCTAATTTTAAGTGACAAAGCTAAATGCTACACTCATAACATCAACTGCTACAAAAATATTTTTGGTGGTGGTTGATTAGGGTTTATGTGGTGTTTTGATTTTGTAGAAGGAGATTATGGAAGGAATTAAGAAGAATGAAGAGATAATTTTTAATGTGAAAGAAGTGAAGAAGACTAAAGGGTTTACATTTTTTGTTTCTCCCAACTCACTGTTTGGGTTCAATTGATATCAATGACTCTACATTTTCAAAGAAACTATTGAGTTGTCAAGCATACATGATTTAACGTGTTCATAACAAACATTTTTTTTTGCATTTTATTAATATTTATTTAATTTAAAATAATTAATAATTAGAATTAAAGTACGACAAACTTTCCTTTTATAGCATCAATATAAAATGAGAATGCATGAGAGATTGACACTTGGCAAACATGCCAAAGATCTCATCTTGCGTTTTTCTATTGCATGATTGTATGATAATTAATATATTAAAAAATTAATTAAAAATTAAAATCTTTTGTGAGGTAATTTATAATTAATAAGTTTTTTATTATAAAATATAACAAATATAGAAATAGTCTATGATTAGTAAACTAATTTGATTTATTAATGTCATTAAAGTAAGTATTATGATTTAGAGTTCTTAACCATTGAAATCATCGATTTTATTTTCTTATTATAAAATACAATAAGTAATCTAGGATCGATAAAATTATTTGATTTAATATTGTCATTAAAATGAATGTTATGATTTAAAGTTTTATTATTAACATATATTATTGAAATAAATCAAAATCTAATTTATATGATTTGGATGAATTAATTACGTGACATATATACAAAAATTTAAAAATTCTAATTTTAAGTGACAAAGCCAAATGCTACACTCATAACATCACTGCTACAGAAATATTTTTTTGGTGGTGGTTGATTAGGGTTTATGTGGTGTTTTTGATTTTGTAGAAGAGATTATGGAAGGAATTAAGAAGAATGAGAGAGATAATTTTTAATGTGAAGAGAAGTGAAGAAGACTAAGGGGTTAACATTTTTTGTTTCTCCCAACTCACTGTTTGGTTCAATTGATATCAATGACTCTACATTTTCAAAGAAACTATTGAGTTGTCAAGCATACATGATTTAACGTGTTCATAACAAACATTTTTTTGCATTTTATTAATCTTTATTTAATTTAAATTAATAAATAATTAATAGAATTAAAGTAAGACAAACTTTCCTTTTATAGCAACAATAAAAAAAGAGAATGCATGAGAGATTGACACTTGGAAAACTTGCCAAAGATCTCAACTTGCTTTTTTCGATTGTATGATAATTAATATATTAAAACAGTAATTAAAAATTAAAATCTTTTGTGAGGTAATTTATAATTAATAAGTTTGTGATGATAAAATATAACAAATATAAAATAATCTATGATTAATAAACTAATTTGATTTATAAATGTCATTAAAGTAAATATTATGATTAAGAGTTCTTAACCATTGAAATCATCGATTTTATTTTCTTAATATAAAATACAATAAATGTATAGAACAATCTAGGATCGATAAAACAATTTGATTTAATATTGTCATTAAAATGAATGTTACGATTTAAAGTTTTATTATTAACATATATTATTGAAATAAATCAAAATCTAATTTATATGATTTGGATGAATTAATTACGTGACATATATACAAAATTTAAAATTCTAATTTTAAGTGACAAAGCCAAATGCTACACTCATAACATCACTGCTACAGAAATATTTTTTTGGTGGTGGTTGATTAGGGTTTATGTGGTGTTTATGATTTTGTAGAAGAGGAGATTATGGAAGGAATTAAGAAGAATGAAGAGAGATAATTTTTTAATGTGAAGAGGAAGTGAAGAAGACTAAGGGGTTAACATTTTTTTTTTCTTCCAACTCACTTTTGGTTCAATTGATATCAATGACTCTACATTTTTCAAAGAAACTATTGAGTTGTCAAGCATACATGATTTAACGTGTTCATAACAAACATTTTTTTGCATTTTATTAATATTTATTTAATTTAAAATAATTAATAATTAATAGAATTAAATAAGACAAACTTTCCTTTTATAGCATCAATATAAAATGAGAATGCATGAGAGATTGACACTTGGAAACATGCCAAAGATCTCATCTTGCGTTTTCTATTGCATGATTGTATGATAATTAATATATTAAAAATTAATTAAAAATTAAAATCTTTTGTGAGGTAATTTATAATTAATAAGTTTTTATTATAAAATATAACAAATATAGAAATAGTCTATGATTAGTAAACTAATTTGATTTATTAATGTCATTAAAGTAAGTATTATGATTTAGAGTTCTTAACCATTGAAATCATCGATTTTATTTTCTTATTATAAAATACAATAAGTAATCTAGGATCGATAAAATTATTTGATTTAATATTGTCATTAAAATGAATGTTATGATTTAAAGTTTTATTATTAACATATATTATTGAAATAAATCAAAATCTAATTTATATGATTTGGATGAATTAATTACGTGACATATATACAAAAATTTAAAATTCTAATTTTAAGTGACAAAGCCAAATGCTACACTCATAACATCACTGCTAGAAATATTTTTTGGTGGTGGTTGATTAGGGTTTATGTGGTGTTTTGATTTTGTAGAAGAGAGATTATGGAAGGAATTAAGAATGAAAGAGATAATTTTTAATGTAAAGGAGAAGAAGACTAAGGGTTAACATTTTTTTTTTTCCCAACTCATTTGGGTTCAATTGATATCAATGACTCTACATTTTCAAAGAAACTATTGAGTTGTCCAAGCATACATGATTTAACGTGTTCATAACAAACATTTTTTGCATTTTATTAATCTTTATTTAATTTAAATTAATTAATAATTAATAGAATTAAAGTAAGACAAACTTTCCTTTTATAGCAACAATAAAAAGAGAATGCATAGAGATTGACACTTGGAAAACTTGCCAAAGATCTCAACTTGCTTTTTCGATTGTATGATAATTAATATATTAAAACATTAATTAAAAATTAAAATCTTTTGTGAGGTAATTTATAATTAATAAGTTTGTGATGATAAAATATAACAAATATAAAATAGTCTATGATTAATAAACTAATTTGATTTATAAATGTCATTAAAGTAAATATTATGATTAAGAGTTCTTAACCATTGAAATCATCGATTTTATTTTCTTAATATAAAATACAATAAATGTATAGAACAATCTAGGATCGATAAAAATTTGATTTAATATTGTCATTAAAATGATATTCTGATTTAAAGTTTTATTATTAACATATATTATTGAAATAAATCAAAATCTAATTTATATGATTTGGATGAATTAATTACGTGACATATATACAAAAATTTAAAATTCTAATTTTAAGTGACAAAGCCAAATGCTACACTCATAACATCACACTCTGAAATATTTTGGTGGTGGTTGATTAGGGTTTATGTGGTGTTTTGATTTTGTAGAAAGAGAGATTATGGAAGGAATTAAGAAGAATGAAGAGATAATTTTTAATGTGAAGAGGAAGTAGAAGAAGACTAAGGTGTTTAATTTTTTCTTTCTTCCAACTCACTGTTTGGTTCAATTGATATCAATGACTCTACATTTTCAAAGAAACTATTGAGTTGTCAAGCATACATGATTTAACGTGTTCATAACATTTTTTTTGCATTTTATTAATATTTATTTAATTTAAAATAATTAATAATTAATATAAAAAATAAGACAAACTTTCCTTTATAGCATCAATATAAATGAGAATGCATGAGAGATTGACACTTGGCAAACATGCCAAAGATCTCATCTTGCGTTTTCTATTGCATGATTGTATGATAATTAATATATTAAAAATTAATTAAAAATTAAAATCTTTTGTGAGGTAATTTATAATTAATAAGTTTTTATTATAAAATATAACAAATATAGAAATAGTCTATGATTAGTAAACTAATTTGATTTATTAATGTCATTAAAGTAAATATTATGATTTAGAGTTCTTAACCATTGAAATCATCGATTTTATTTTCTTATTATAAAATACAATAAATAATCTAGGATCGATAAAATTATTTGATTTAATATTGTCATTAAAATGAATGTTATGATTTAAAGTTTTATTATTAACATATATTATTGAAATAAATCAAAATCTAATTTATATGATTTGGATGAATTAATTACGTGACATATATACAAAAATTAAAAATTCTAATTTTAAGTGACAAAGCCAAATGCTACACTCATAACATCTTTACTCTGAAATATTTTTTGGTGGTGGTTGATTAGGTTTTATGTGGTGTTTTGATTTTGTAGAAGAGGAGATTATGGAAGGAATTAAGAAGAATGAAGAGATAATTTTTAATGTGAAGAGGAAGTGAAAGACTAAGGGGTTAACATTTTTTGTTTCTCCCAACTCACATTTGGGTTCAATTGATATCAATGACTCTACATTTTCAAAGAAACTATTGAGTTGTCAAGCATACATGATTTAACGTGTTCATAACAAACATTTTTTGCATTTTATTAATCTTTATTTAATTTAAATTAATTAATAATTAATAAATTAAAGTAAGACAAACTTTCCTTTTATAGCAACAATAAAAAAGAGAATGCATGAGAGATTGACACTTGGAAAAAAGATCTCAACTTGCTTTTTCGATTATATGATAATTAATATATTAAAGCATAATTAAAAATTAAAATCTTTTGTGAGGTAATTTATAATTAATAAGTTTGTGATGATAAAATATAACAAATATAAAAATAGTCTATGATTAATAAACTAATTTGATTTATAAATGTCATTAAAGTAAATATTATGATTAAGAGTTCTTAACCATTGAAATCATCGATTTTATTTTCTTAATATAAAATACAATAAATGTATAGAACAATCTAGGATCGATAAAACAATTTGATTTAATATTGTCATTAAAATAGATATTTGATTTAAAGTTTTATTATTAACATATATTATTGAAATAAATCAAAATCTAATTTATATGATTTGGATGAATTAATTACGTGACATATATACAAAAATTTAAAATTCTAATTTTAAGTGACAGCTAAATGCTACACTCATAACATCTTTGCTACAAAAATATTTTTGGTGGTGGTTGATTAGGGTTTATGTGGTGTTTTGATTTTGTAGAAGAGGAGATTATGGAAGGAATTAAGAAGAATGAAGAGATAATTTTTAATGTGAAAGGAAGTGAAGAAGACTAAGGGTTAACATTTTTTTTTTTCTCCCAACTCACTGTTTGGTTCAATTGATATCAATGACTCTACATTTTCAAAGAAACTATTGAGTGTCCAAGCATACATGATTTAACGTGTTCATAACAAACATTTTTTTGCATTTTATTAATATTTATTTAATTTAAAATAATTAATAATTAATAAATTAAAGTACGACAAACTTTCCTTTTATAGCATCAATATAAAATGAGAATGCATGAGAGATTGACACTTGGCAAACATGCCAAAGATCTCATCTTGCGTTTTTCTATTGCATGATTGTATGATAATTAATATATTAAAAAATTAATTAAAAATTAAAATCTTTTGTGAGGTAATTTATAATTAATAAGTTTTATTATAAAATATAACAAATATAAAATAGTCTATGATTAGTAAACTAATTTGATTTATTAATGTCATTAAAGTAAGTATTATGATTTAGAGTTCTTAACCATTGAAATCATCGATTTTATTTTCTTATTATAAAATACAATAAGTAATCTAGGATCGATAAAATTATTTGATTTAATATTGTCATTAAAATGATTGTTATGATTTAAAGTTTTATTATTAACATATATTATTGAAATAAATCAAAATCTAATTTATATGATTTGGATGAATTAATTACGTGACATATATACAAAAATTTAAAATTCTAATTTTAAGTGACAAAAAATGCTACACTCATAACATCAACTACGAAATATTTTTGGTGGTGGTTGATTAGGGTTTATGTGGTGTTTTGATTTTGTAGAAGAGATTATGGAAGGAATTAAGAAGAATGAAGAGATAATTTTTAATGTGAAGAAAAGTGAAAGAAGACTAAAGGGTTAACATTTTTTTGTTTCTCCCAACTCACTGTTTGGGTTCAATTGATATCAATGACTCTACATTTTCAAAGAAACTATTGAGTTGTCAAGCATACATGATTTAACGTGTTCATAACAAACTTTTTTTGCATTTTATTAATTTATTTAATTTAAAATAATTAATAATTAATAAATTAAAATAAGACAAACTTTCCTTTATAGCATCAATATAAAATGAGAATGCATGAGAGATTGACACTTGGCAAACTTGCAAAGATCTCATCTTGCGTTTTTCTATTGCATGATTGTGATAATTAATATATTAAAAATTAATTAAAAATTAAAATCTTTTGTGAGGTAATTTATAATTAATAAGTTTTTGATTATAAAATATAACAAATATAGAAATAGTCTATGATTAGTAAACTAATTTGATTTATTAATGTCATTAAAGTAAGTATTATGATTTAGAGTTCTTAACAATTGAAATCATCGATTTTATTTTCTTATTATAAAATACAATAAGTAATCTAGGATCGATAAAATTATTTGATTTAATATTGTCATTAAAATGAATATTACGATTTAAAGTTTTATTATTACATATATTATTGAAATAAATCAAAATCTAATTTATATGATTTGGATGAATTAATTACGTGACATATATACAAAAATTTAAAATTCTAATTTTAAGTGACAAAGCCAAATGCTACACTCATAACATCTTTACTCTGAAATATTTTTGGTGGTGGTTGATTAGGGTTTATGTGGTGTTTTGATTTTGTAGAAGGAGATTATGGAAAATTAAAGTATGAAGAGAGATAATTTTTAATGTAAAGGAAGTGAAGAAGACTAAAGGGTTAACATTTTTTGTTTCTCCCAACTCACTGTTTGGGTTCAATTGATATCAATGACTCTACATTTTCAAAGAAACTATTGAGTTGTCCAAGCATACATGATTTAACGTGTTCATAACAAACATTTTTTTGCAATTTTATTAATCTTTATTTAATTTAAATTAATTAATAATTAATAAATTAAAGTAAGACAAACTTTCCTTTTATAGCAATCAAAAAAAGAGAATGCATGAGAGATTGACACTTGGAAAACTTGCCAAAGATCTCAACTTGCTTTTTGATTGTATGATAATTAATATATTAAAAATAATTAAAAATTAAAATCTTGTGAGGTAATTTATAATTAATAAGTTTGATGATAAAATATAACAAATATAAAAATAGTCTATGATTAATAAACTAATTTGATTTATAAATGTCATTAAAGTAAATATTATGATTAAGAGTTCTTAACCATTGAAATCATCGATTTTATTTTCTTAATATAAAATACAATAAATGTATAGAATCTAGGATCGATAAAACAATTTGATTTAATATTGTCATTAAAATGAATATTACGATTTAAAGTTTTATTATTAACATATATTATTGAAATAAATCAAAATCTAATTTATATGATTTGGATGAATTAATTACATGACATATATACAAAATTTAAAAATTCTAATTTTAAGTGACAAAGCCAAATGCTACACTCATAACATCTTTCTGAAATATTTTTGGTGGTGGTTGATTAGGGTTTATGTGGTGTTTTTGATTTTGTAGAAGAGAGATTATGGAAGGAATTAAGAAGAATGAAGAGATAATTTTTAATGTGAAGAGGAAGTGAAGAAGACTAAGGGTTAACATTTTTTTCTTTCTCCAACTCACTGTTTGGTTCAATTGATATCAATGACTCTACATTTTCAAAGAAACTATTGAGTTGTCCAAGCATACATGATTTAACGTGTTCATAACAAACTTTTTGCATTTTATTAATATTTATTTAATTTAAAATAATTAATAATTAATTAAAAATAGACAAACTTTCCTTTTATAGCATCAATATAAAATGAGAATGCATGAGAGATTGACACTTGGCAAACATGCCAAAGATCTCATCTTGCTTTTTCTATTGCATGATTGTATGATAATTAATATATTAAAAATTAATTAAAAATTAAAATCTTTTGTGAGGTAATTTATAATTAATAAGTTTTTTTATAAAATATAACAAATATAGAAATAGTCTATGATTAATAAACTAATTTGATTTATTAATGTCATTAAAGTAAGTATTATGATTTAGAGTTCTTAACCATTGAAATCATCGATTTTATTTTCTTATTATAAAATACAATAAGTAATCTAGGATCGATAAAATTATTTGATTTAATATTGTCATTAAAATGAATATTATGATTTAAAGTTTTATTATTAACATATATTATTGAAATAAATCAAAATCTAATTTATATGATTTGGATGAATTAATTACGTGACATATATACAAAATTTAAAAATTCTAATTTTAAGTGACAAAGCCAAATGCTACACTCATAACATCAACACCTACTGAAATATTTTTGGTGGTGGTTGATTAGGGTTTATGTGGTGTTTTGATTTTGTAGAAGAGGAGATTATGGAAGGAATTAAGAAGAATGAAGAGAGATAATTTTTAATGTGAAGAGAAGTGAAGAAGATAAGGGTTAACATTTTTTGTTTCTCCCAACTCACTGTTTGGGTTCAATTGATATCAATGACTCTACATTTTCAAAGAAACTATTGAGTTGTCCAAGCATACATGATTTAACGTGTTCATAACAAACATTTTTTGCATTTTATTAATCTTTATTTAATTTAAATTAATTAATAATTAATAAATTAAAGTAAGACAAACTTTCCTTTTATAGCAACAATAAAAAAGAGAATGCATGAGAGATTGACACTTGGAAAACTTGCCAAAGATCTCAACTTGCTTTTTGATTGTATGATAATTAATATATTAAAACAGTAATTAAAAATTAAAATCTTTTGTGAGGTAATTTATAATTAATAAGTTTGTGATGATAAAATATAACAAATATAAAAATAGTCTATGATTAATAAACTAATTTGATTTATAAATGTCATTAAAGTAAATATTATGATTAAGAGTTCTTAACCATTGAAATCATCGATTTTATTTTCTTAATATAAAATACAATAAATGTATAGAACAATCTAGGATCGATAAAACAATTTGATTTAATATTGTCATTAAAATGAATGTTACGATTTAAAGTTTTATTATTAACATATATTATTGAAATAAATCAAAATCTAATTTATATGATTTGGATGAATTAATTACGTGACATATATACAAAAATTTAAAAATTCTAATTTTAAGTGACAAAGCAAATGCTACACTCATAACATCTTGCTACAAAAATATTTTTGGTGGTGGTTGATTAGGGTTTATGTGGTGTTTTTGATTTTGTAGAAGGAGATTATGGAAGGAAGAAGAATGAAGAGATAATTTTTAATGTGAAGAGGAAGTGAAGAAGACTAAGGGTTTACATTTTTTTTGTTTCTCCCAACTCACTATTTGGTTCAATTGATATCAATGACTCTACATTTTCAAAGAAACTATTGAGTTGTCAAGCATACATGATTTAACGTGTTCATAACAAACATTTTTTTTGCATTTTATTAATATTTATTTAATTTAAAATAATTAATAATTAATAAATTAAAGTAAGACAAACTTTCCTTTTATAGCATCAATATAAAATGAGAATGCATGAGATTGACACTTGGCAAACTTGCCAAGATCTCATCTTGCTTTTCTATTGCATGATTGTATGATAATTAATATATTAAAAATTAATTAAAAATTAAAATCTTTTGTGAGGTAATTTATAATTAATAAGTTTTTATTATAAAATATAACAAATATAGAAATAGTCTATGATTAATAAACTAATTTGATTTATTAATGTCATTAAAGTAAGTATTATGATTTAGAGTTCTTAACCATTGAAATCATCGATTTTATTTTCTTATTATAAAATACAATAAGTAATCTAGGATCGATAAAATTATTTGATTTAATATTGTCATTAAAATGAATATTATGATTTAAAGTTTTATTATTAACATATATTATTGAAATAAATCAAAATCTAATTTATATGATTTGGATGAATTAATTACGTGACATATATACAAAAATTTAAAAATTCTAATTTTAAGTGACAAAGCCAAATGCTACACTCATAACATCAACTCTACTGAAATATTTTTGGTGGTGGTTGATTAGGGTTTATGTGGTGTTTTGATTTTGTAGAAGATTATGGAAGGAATTAAGAAGAATGAAGAGATAATTTTTAATGTGAAGAGAAGTGAAGAAGACTAAGGGTTAACATTTTTTGTTTCTCCCAACTCACTGTTTGGGTTCAATTGATATCAATGACTCTACATTTTCAAAGAAACTATTGAGTTGTCAAGCATACATGATTTAACGTGTTCATAACAAACTTTTTTGCATTTTATTAATATTTATTTAATTTAAAATAATTAATAATTAATAAATTAAAGTAGACAAACTTTCCTTTTATAGCATCAATATAAAATGAGAATGCATGAGAGATTGACACTTGGCAAACATGCCAATCTCATCTTGCGTTTTTCTATTGCATGATTGTATGATAATTAATATATTAAAAATTAATTAAAATTAAAATCTTTTGTGAGGTAATTTATAATTAATAAGTTTTTATTATAAAATATAACAAATATAGAAATAGTCTATGATTAGTAAACTAATTTGATTTATTAATGTCATTAAAGTAAGTATTATGATTTAGAGTTCTTAACCATTGAAATCATCGATTTTATTTTCTTATTATAAAATACAATAAGTAATCTAGGATCGATAAAATTATTTGATTTAATATTGTCATTAAAATGAATGTTATGATTTAAAGTTTTATTATTAACATATATTATTGAAATAAATCAAAATCTAATTTATATGATTTGGATGAATTAATTACGTGACATATATACAAAAATTTAAAAATTCTAATTTTAAGTGACAAAGCCAAATGCTACACTCATAACATCTGCTACAAAAATATTTTTGGTGGTGGTTGATTAGGGTTTATGGTGTTTTGATTTTGTAAGAAGGAGATTATGGAAGGAATTAAGAAGAATGAAGAGATAATTTTTAATGTGAAGAGGAAGTGAAGAAGACTAAGGGTTAACATTTTTTGTTTCTCCCAACTCACTGTTTGGTTCAATTGATATCAATGACTCTACATTTTCAAAGAAACTATTGAGTTGTCAAGCATACATGATTTAACGTGTTCATAACAAACATTTTTTGCATTTTTTTAATCTTTATTTAATTTAAATTAATTAATAATTAATAAATTAAAGTAAGACAAACTTTCCTTTATAGCAACAATAAAAAAGAGAATGCATGAGAGATTGACACTTGGAAAACTTGCCAAAGATCTCAACTTGCTTTTGATTGTATGATAATTAATATATTAAAAAGTAATTAAAATTAAAATCTTTTGTGAGGTAATTTATAATTAATAAGTTTTGATGATAAAATATAACAAATATAAAATAGTCTATGATTAATAAACTAATTTGATTTATAAATGTCATTAAAGTAAATATTATGATTAAGAGTTCTTAACCATTGAAATCATCGATTTTATTTTCTTAATATAAAATAAATAAATGTATAGAACAATCTAGGATCGATAAAATTATTTGATTTAATATTGTCATTAAAATGAATATTATGATTTAAAGTTTTATTATTAACATATATTATTGAAATAAATCAAAATCTAATTTATATGATTTGGATGAATTAATTACGTGACATATATACAAAAATTTAAAATTCTAATTTTAAGTGACAAAGCCAAATGCTACACTCATAACATCACTGCTCTGAAATATTTTTTGGTGGTGGTTGATTAGGGTTTATGTGGTGTTTTGATTTTGTAGAAGAGAGATTATGGAAGGAATTAAGAAGAATGAAGAGATAATTTTTAATGTGAAGAGGAAGTAAAGAAGACTAAAGGGTTAACATTTTTTTTTCTACATTTTCAAAGAAACTATTGAGTTGTCAAGCATACATGATTTAACGTGTTCATAACAAACATTTTTTTGCATTTTATTAATCTTATTTAATTTAAATTAATTAATAATTAATAGAATTAAAGTAAGACAAACTTTCCTTTATAGCAACAATAAAAAAGAATGCATGAGAGATTGACACTTGGAAAACTTGCCAAAGATCTCAACTTGCTTTTTTCGATTATATGATAATTAATATATTAAAACAGTAATTAAAAATTAAAATCTTTTGTGAGGTAATTTATAATTAATAAGTTTGTGATGATAAAATATAACAAATATAAAATAGTCTATGATTAATAAACTAATTTGATTTATAAATGTCATTAAAGTAAATATTATGATTAAGAGTTCTTAACCATTGAAATCATCGATTTTATTTTCTTAATATAAAATACAATAAATGTATAGAACAATCTAGGATCGATAAAACAATTTGATTTAATATTGTCATTAAAATGAATATTACGATTTAAAGTTTTATTATTAACATATATTATTGAAATAAATCAAAATCTAATTTATATGATTTGGATGAATTAATTACGTGACATATACAAAAATTTAAAAATTCTAATTTTAAGTGACAAAGCTAAATGCTACACTCATAACATCACTTTCTACAAAAATATTTTTTGGTGGTGGTTGATTAGGGTTTATGTGGTGTTTTTGATTTTGTAGAAGAAATTATGGAAGGAATTAAGAAGAATGAAGAGATAATTTTTAATGTGAAGAGAAGTGAAGAAGACTAAGGTGTTTACAATTTTTCTTACTATTGAGTTGTCCAAGCATACATGATTTAACGTGTTCATAACAAACATTTTTTTTGCATTTTATTAATATTTATTTAATTTAAATAATTAATAATTAATAGAATTAAAGTAGGACAAACTTTCCTTTTATAGCATCAATATAAAATGAGAATGCATGAGAGATTGACACAAACATGCCAAAGATCTCATCTTGCGTTTTCTATTGCATGATTGTATGATAATTAATATATTAAAAAATTAATTAAAATTAAAATCTTTTGTGAGGTAATTTATAATTAATAAGTTTTTTATAAAATATAACAAATATAGAAATAGTCTATGATTAGTAAACTAATTTGATTTATTAATGTCATTAAAGTAAGTATTATGATTTAGAGTTCTTAACCATTGAAATCATCGATTTTATTTTCTTATTATAAAATACAATAAGTAATCTAGGATCGATAAAATTATTTGATTTAATATTGTCATTAAAATGAATATTATGATTTAAAGTTTTATTATTAACATATATTATTGAAATAAATCAAAATCTAATTTATATGATTTGGATGAATTAATTACGTGACATATATACAAAAATTTAAAATTCTAATTTTAAGTGACAAAGCCAAATGCTACACTCATAACATCACTGCTACGAAATATTTTTGGTGGTGGTTGATTAGGGTTTATGAGGTGTTTTGATTTTGTAGAAGAGGAGATTATGGAAGGAATTAAGAAGAATGAAGAGATAATTTTTAATGTGAAGGAAGTGAAGAAGACTAAGGTTAACATTTTTTGTTTCTCCCAACTCACTGTTTGGGTTCAATTGATATCAATGACTCTACATTTTCAAAGAAACTATTGAGTTGTCAAGCATACATGATTTAACGTGTTCATAACAAACATTTTTTTTCATTTTATTAATCTTTATTTAATTTAAATTAATTAATAATTAATAGAATTAAAGTAAGACAAACTTTCCTTTATAGCAACAATAAAAAAGAGAATGCATGAGAGATTGACACTTGGAAAACTTGCCAAAGATCTCAACTTGCTTTTTCGATTGTATGATAATTAATATATTAAAACAGTAATTAAAAATTAAAATCTTTTGTGAGGTAATTTATAATTAATAAGTTTTGATGATAAAATATAACAAATATAAAATAGTCTATGATTAATAAACTAATTTGATTTATAAATGTCATTAAAGTAAATATTATGATTAAGAGTTCTTAACCATTGAAATCATCGATTTTATTTTCTTAATATAAAATACAATAAATGTATAGAACAATCTAGGATCGATAAAACAATTTGATTTAATATTGTCATTAAAATGATATTACGATTTAAAGTTTTATTATTAACATATATTATTGAAATAAATCAAAATCTAATTTATATGATTTGGATGAATTAATTACGTGACATATATACAAAAATTTAAAAATTCTAATTTTAAGTGACAAAGCCAAATGCTACACTCATAACATCCTTGCTACAAAAATATTTTTGGTGGTGGTTGATTAGGGTTTATGTGGTGTTTTGATTTTGTAGAAGAGGAGATTATGGAAGGAATTAAGAAGAATGAAGAGATAATTTTTAATGTGAAGAGAAAGTAGAAGACTAAAGGGTTAACATTTTTTGTTTCTCCCAACTCACATTTGGTTCAATTGATATCAATGACTCTACATTTTCAAAGAAACTATTGAGTTGTCCAAGCATACATGATTTAACGTGTTCATAACAAACATTTTTTGCATTTTTTAATCTTTATTTAATTTAAATTAATTAATAATTAATAAATTAAAGTAAGACAAACTTTCCTTTTATAGCAACAATAAAAAAAGAATGCATGAGAGATTGACACTTGGAAAACTTGCCAAAGATCTCAACTTGCTTTTTCGATTGTATGATAATTAATATATTAAAAAGTAATTAAAAATTAAAATCTTTTGTGAGGTAATTTATAATTAATAAGTTTGTGATGATAAAATATAACAAATATAAAAATAGTCTATGATTAATAAACTAATTTGATTTATAAATGTCATTAAAGTAAATATTATGATTAAGAGTTCTTAACCATTGAAATCATCGATTTTATTTTCTTAATATAAAATACAATAAATGTATAGAACAATCTAGGATCGATAAAACAATTTGATTTAATATTGTCATTAAAATGAATATTATGATTTAAAGTTTTATTATTAACATATATTATTGAAATAAATGAAAATCTAATTTATATGATTTGGATGAATTAATTACGTGACATATATACAAAAATTTAAAATTCTAATTTTAAGTGACAAAGCCAAATGCTACACTCATAACATCACTCTCTGAAATATTTTTGGTGGTGGTTGATTAGGGTTTATGTGGTGTTTTGATTTTGTAGAAGAGGAGATTATGGAAGGAATTAAGAAGAATGAAGAGAGATAATTTTTAATGTGAAGAGAAGTGAAGAAGACTAAGGGGTTAACATTTTTTTGTTTCTCCCAACTCACTGTTTGGGTTCAATTGATATCAATGACTCTACATTTTCAAAGAAACTATTGAGTTGTCAAGCATACATGATTTAACGTGTTCATAACAAACATTTTTTTGCATTTTTATTAATCTTTATTTAATTTAAATTAATTAATAATTAATAAATTAAAGTAAGACAAACTTTCCTTTTATAGCAACAATAAAAAAGAGAATGCATGAGAGATTGACACTTGGAAAACTTGCCAAAGATCTCAACTTGCTTTTTCGATTGTATGATAATTAATATATTAAAACAGTAATTAAAAATTAAAATCTTTTGTGAGGTAATTTATAATTAATAAGTTTGTGATGATAAAATATAACAAATATAAAAATAGTCTATGATTAATAAACTAATTTGATTTATAAATGTCATTAAAGTAAATATTATGATTAAGAGTTCTTAACCATTGAAATCATCGATTTTATTTTCTTAATATAAAATACAATAAATGTATAGAACAATCTAGGATCGATAAAACAATTTGATTTAATATTGTCATTAAAATGATATTACGATTTAAAGTTTTATTATTAACATATATTATTGAAATAAATGAAAATCTAATTTATATGATTTGGATGAATTAATTACGTGACATATATACAAAAATTTAAAATTCTAATTTTAAGTGACAAAGCCAAATGCTACACTCATAACATCACCTAAAAAATTTTTGGTGGTGGTTGATTAGGGTTTATGTGGTGTTTTGATTTTGTAGAAAGAGATTATGGAAGGAATTAAGAAGAATGAAGAGATAATTTTTAATGTGAAGAGAAGTGAAGAAGACTAAAGGGTTAACATTTTTTGTTTCTCCCAACTCACACATTTGGGTTCAATTGATATCAATGACTCTACATTTTCAAAGAAACTATTGAGTTGTCCAAGCATACATGATTTAACGTGTTCATAACAAACTTTTTTTTGCATTTTATTAATCTTTATTTAATTTAAATTAATTAATAATTAATAAATTAAAGTAAGACAAACTTTCCTTTTATAGCAACAATAAAAAGAGAATGCATGAGAGATTGACACTTGGAAAACTTGCCAAAGATCTCAACTTGCTTTTTCGATTGTATGATAATTAATATATTAAAACATAATTAAAAATTAAAATCTTTTGTGAGGTAATTTATAATTAATAAGTTTGTGATGATAAAATATAACAAATATAAAATAGTCTATGATTAATAAACTAATTTGATTTATAAATGTCATTAAAGTAAATATTATGATTAAGAGTTCTTAACCATTGAAA
The DNA here is from genome assembly GCA_021764765.1 of Vicia sativa. Classification (NCBI taxonomy): domain Eukaryota; kingdom Viridiplantae; phylum Streptophyta; class Magnoliopsida; order Fabales; family Fabaceae; genus Vicia; species Vicia sativa. Next base: position 66,013,114 of record CM038795.1, read on the forward strand.
TCATCGATTTTATTTTCTTAATATAAAATACAATAAATGTATAGAACAATCTAGGATCGATAAAATTATTTGATTTAATATTGTCATTAAAATGAATATTATGATTTAAAGTTTTATTATTAACATATATTATTGAAATAAATGAAAATCTAATTTATATGATTTGGATGAATTAATTACGTGACATATATACAAAAATTTAAAATTCTAATTTTAAGTGACAAAGCCAAATGCTACACTCATAACATCACTCTGAAATATTTTTTGGTGGTGGTTGATTAGGGTTTATGTGGTGTTTTGATTTTGTAGAAGAGAGATTATGGAAGGAATTAAGAAGAATGAAGAGATAATTTTTAATGTGAAGAGGAAGTGAAGAAGACTAAGGGTTAACATTTTTGTTTCTCCCAACTCACTGTTTGGGTTCAATTGATATCAATGACTCTACATTTTCAAAGAAACTATTGAGTTGTCCAAGCATACATGATTTAACGTGTTCATAACAAACATTTTTTTTGCATTTTATTAATCTTTATTTAATTTAAATTAATTAATAATTAATAAATTAAAGTAAGACAAACTTTCCTTTATAGCAACAATAAAAAGAGAATGCATGAGAGATTGACACTTGGAAAACTTGCCAAAGATCTCAACTTGCTTTTTCGATTGTATGATAATTAATATATTAAAAAATAATTAAAAATTAAAATCTTTTGTGAGGTAATTTATAATTAATAAGTTTGTGATGATAAAATATAACAAATATAAAATAGTCTATGATTAATAAACTAATTTGATTTATAAATGTCATTAAAGTAAATATTATGATTAAGAGTTCTTAACCATTGAAATCATCGATTTTATTTTCTTAATATAAAATACAATAAATGTATAGAACAATCTAGGATCGATAAATTAATTTGATTTAATATTGTCATTAAAATGAATATTACGATTTAAAGTTTTATTATTAACATATATTATTGAAATAAATGAAAATCTAATTTATATGATTTGGATGAATTAATTACGTGACATATATACAAAATTTAAAAATTCTAATTTTAAGTGACAAAGCCAAATGCTACACTCATAACATCACTCTACAGAAATATTTTTGGTGGTGGTTGATTAGGGTTTATGTGGTGTTTTGATTTTGTAGAAGGAGATTATGGAAGGAATTAAGAAGAATGAAGAGATAATTTTTAATGTGAAGAGAAGTGAAGAAGACTAAGGGGTTAACATTTTTTGTTTCTCCCAACTCACTGTTTGGGTTCAATTGATATCAATGACTCTACATTTTCAAAGAAACTATTGAGTTGTCCAAGCATACATGATTTAACGTGTTCATAACAAACATTTTTTGCATTTTATTAATCTTTATTTAATTTAAATTAATTAATAATTAATAAATTAAAGTAAGACAAACTTTCCTTTTATAGCAACAATAAAAAGAGAATGCATGAGATTGACACTTGGAAAACTTGCCAAAGATCTCAACTTGCTTTTCGATTGTATGATAATTAATATATTAAAAAGTAATTAAAAATTAAAATCTTTTGTGAGGTAATTTATAATTAATAAGTTTGTGATGATAAAATATAACAAATATAAAAATAGTCTATGATTAATAAACTAATTTGATTTATAAATATCATTAAAGTAAATATTATGATTAAGAGTTCTTAACCATTGAAATCATCGATTTTATTTTCTTAATATAAAATACAATAAATGTATAGAACAATCTAGGATCGATAAAATTATTTGATTTAATATTGTCATTAAAATGAATATTACGATTTAAAGTTTTATTATTAACATATATTATTGAAATAAATGAAAATCTAATTTATATGATTTGGATGAATTAATTACGTGACATATATACAAAATTTAAAATTCTAATTTTAAGTGACAAAGCCAAATGCTACACTCATAACATCAACACTTTCTGAAATATTTTTGGTGGTGGTTGATTAGGGTTTATGTGGTGTTTTGATTTTGTAGAAGAGGAGATTATGGAAGGAATTAAGAAGAATGAAGAGATAATTTTTAATGTGAAGAGGAAGTGAAGAAGACTAAGGGGTTAACATTTTTTGTTTCTCCCAACTCACATTTGGGTTCAATTGATATCAATGACTCTACATTTTCAAAGAAACTATTGAGTTGTCCAAGCATACATGATTTAACGTGTTCATAACAAACATTTTTTTTGCATTTTATTAATCTTTATTTAATTTAAATTAATTAATAATTAATAAATTAAAGTAAGACAAACTTTCCTTTTATAGCAACAATAAAAAAGAATGCATGAGAGATTGACACTTGGAAAACTTGCCAAAGATCTCAACTTGCTTTTTCGATTGTATGATAATTAATATATTAAAAAGTAATTAAAATTAAAATCTTTTGTGAGGTAATTTATAATTAATAAGTTTGTGATGATAAAATATAACAAATATAAAATAGTCTATGATTAATAAACTAATTTGATTTATAAATGTCATTAAAGTAAATATTATGATTAAGAGTTCTTAACCATTGAAATCATCGATTTTATTTTCTTAATATAAAATACAATAAATGTATAGAACAATCTAGGATCGATAAAACAATTTGATTTAATATTGTCATTAAAATGAATATTATGATTTAAAGTTTTATTATTAACATATATTATTGAAATAAATGAAAATCTAATTTATATGATTTGGATGAATTAATTACGTGACATATATACAAAAATTTAAAAATTCTAATTTTAAGTGACAAAGCCAAATGCTACACTCATAACATCAACTTTCTGAAATATTTTTGGTGGTGGTTGATTAGGGTTTATGTGGTGTTTTGATTTTGTAGAAGAGAGATTATGGAAGGAATTAAGAAGAATGAAGAGATAATTTTTAATGTGAAGAGGAAGTGAAGAAGACTAAGGGTTAACATTTTTTGTTTCTCCCAACTCACTGTTTGGGTTCAATTGATATCAATGACTCTACATTTTCAAAGAAACTATTGAGTTGTCCAAGCATACATGATTTAACGTGTTCATAACAAACATTTTTTTGCATTTTATTAATCTTTATTTAATTTAAATTAATTAATAATTAATAGAATTAAAGTAAGACAAACTTTCCTTTTATAGCAACAATAAAAAAGAGAATGCATGAGAGATTGACACTTGGAAAACTTGCCAAAGATCTCAACTTGCTTTTTCGATTGTATGATAATTAATATATTAAAAAGTAATTAAAAATTAAAATCTTTTGTGAGGTAATTTATAATTAATAAGTTTGTGATGATAAAATATAACAAATATAAAAATAGTCTATGATTAATAAACTAATTTGATTTATAAATGTCATTAAAGTAAATATTATGATTAAGAGTTCTTAACCATTGAAATCATCGATTTTATTTTCTTAATATAAAATACAATAAATGTATAGAACAATCTAGGATCGATAAAAATTTGATTTAATATTGTCATTAAAATAGATATTACGATTTAAAGTTTTATTATTAACATATATTATTGAAATAAATGAAAATCTAATTTATATGATTTGGATGAATTAATTACGTGACATATATACAAAAATTTAAAAATTCTAATTTTAAGTGACAAAGCCAAATGCTACACTCATAACATCACACTACAGAAATATTTTTGGTGGTGGTTGATTAGGGTTTATGTGGTGTTTTGATTTTGTAGAAGAGGAGATTATGGAAGGAATTAAGAAGAATGAAGAGATAATTTTTAATGTGAAGAGAAGTGAAGAAGACTAAGGGGTTAACATTTTTTGTTTCTCCCAACTCACTGTTTGGGTTCAATTGATATCAATGACTCTACATTTTCAAAGAAACTATTGAGTTGTCCAAGCATACATGATTTAACGTGTTCATAACAAACATTTTTTTGCATTTTTATTAATCTTTATTTAATTTAAATAATTAATAATTAATAAATTAAAGTAAGACAAACTTTCCTTTTATAGCAACAATAAAAAAGAGAATGCATGAGAGATTGACACTTGGAAAACTTGCCAAAGATCTCAACTTGCTTTTTCGATTGTATGATAATTAATATATTAAAACATTAATTAAAATTAAAATCTTTTGTGAGGTAATTTATAATTAATAAGTTTGTGATGATAAAATATAACAAATATAAAAATAGTCTATGATTAATAAACTAATTTGATTTATAAATGTCATTAAAGTAAATATTATGATTAAGAGTTCTTAACCATTGAAATCATCAATTTTATTTTCTTAATATAAAATACAATAAATGTATAGAACAATCTAGGATCGATAAAATTATTTGATTTAATATTGTCATTAAAATGAATATTACGATTTAAAGTTTTATTATTAACATATATTATTGAAATAAATGAAAATCTAATTTATATGATTTGGATGAATTAATTACGTGACATATACAAAAATTTAAAATTCTAATTTTAAGTGACAAAGCCAAATGCTACACTCATAACATCAACACTACTGAAATATTTTTTGGTGGTGGTTGATTAGGGTTTATGTGGTGTTTTGATTTTGTAGAAGAGGAGATTATGGAAGGAATTAAGAAGAATGAAGAGATAATTTTTAATGTGAAGAGGAAGTGAAGAAGACTAAGGGGTTAACATTTTTTGTTTCTCCCAACTCACTGTTTGGGTTCAATTGATATCAATGACTCTACATTTTCAAAGAAACTATTGAGTTGTCCAAGCATACATGATTTAACGTGTTCATAACAAACATTTTTTTTGCATTTTATTAATATTTATTTAATTTAAAATAATTAATAATTAATAAATTAAAGTAGGACAAACTTTCCTTTTATAGCATCAATATAAAATGAGAATGCATGAGAGATTGACACTTGGCAAACATGCCAAAGATCTCATCTGCGTTTTCTATTGCATGATTGTATGATAATTAATATATTAAAAATTAATTAAAAATTAAAATCTTTTGTGAGGTAATTTATAATTAATAAGTTTTTATTATAAAATATAACAAATATAGAAATAGTCTATGATTAGTAAACTAATTTGATTTATTAATGTCATTAAAGTAAGTATTATGATTTAGAGTTCTTAACAATTGAAATCATCGATTTTATTTTCTTATTATAAAATACAATAAGTAATCTAGGATCGATAAAATTATTTGATTTAATATTGTCATTAAAATGAATATTATGATTTAAAGTTTTATTATTAACATATATTATTGAAATAAATCAAAATCTAATTTATATGATTTGGATGAATTAATTACGTGACATATATACAAAAATTTAAAAATTCTAATTTTAAGTGACAAAGCCAAATGCTACACTCATAACATCTTTCTGAAATATTATTATTGCTCATGGGATGTAATAGTTTTAATTAGGTTTTACTTTCCGCACTCCTATATTATAGCGCCCTAAAGCCATGTAATAGCGTAGGATTTACTTTCCATAACTTTTTAACTTTTCCTATAAGCTGCTAGTAAATTAGCGTGTATGGCATGATAAAATCCACATAGCTAACTCTAATCACAAGATAAATTATCTGAACTCAACACACTCTTTTCACATGCCTCTAGGGTATTCTCTCTTATTGCCTTTCGAATAAATGGTCAAGTCCTCGAGCGTAGAGGTATCCTAGCAGTTGCCTACAAACATATCATCATAGTCCCTTGAATCAAAGATCATAGTCCCTCATGACCCTCGATGTTTCCTACAATGATGATCGTCCCTACGTGCTAGGATACCCCTACGAGTTGCCTTTATGACCATTATATGTCCCTTCAAATGTCCTTCATCAAAAATAGGGTTACCTACCAACTAACAGTATGGATAGCACTATTCTAAAAAAGTAAAATAACACGGAAGCACCGTTACGAGTAGGTAATAGACTCTTAATTGCTTGATCTAAAAAAAACTTTTCCCACCACTTTCTAAAAAGTTCATTTCAAACGCCTTGTATACATTCCAACGTAAATCATTACAAAGTTCTTTTCCAAAAGCGAAACATTTCCGAACATTACGTATACATTCCGGCGTGAATCATTACGAAATCAAGCGAAATGTCTTTTCAAAACATTTTCAAACACACACACGAAAGCAAGTTTCAAAGTGAGCTAAAAGCAATTAAGAGCCGTAGATAACTACGGATGGAAATGGTGCTAATACCTTCCCTTTTCATAATCACCTCCCTTACTCGAGAATCTAACGAAGGTCTTTTCCTATTCTTTTACCGTCCATAATTGGATAAAATAAAAGTCGGTGGCGACTCTTGCTATCTGCAACATTTGTGATCAAGCATAAAACAATCCAAAGTCAGTTCTCCACGTGTTACATAGTGCTTAAAAGTGACTAAAGTGGTTGGAAAATAGAATACAATTTGCCAACTTCTTGGAATTTTGAATTTTAGGGTTCTTTATCTGAGGCTAGTAATCAATCCCTTGAGCATCTGAACTAGTTGGGTATATATAGAGGAGTGAAAATAAGTCAAGACTTTAAGAAAATATCTTCTTTCAATGGAGAACATTTGATTTGAAATTTGTATGAAATCTTTCCAAACTTGGCTCAATCTTTCCTTAAATATTCTTGCAATTTGGCATCTTGTTTGGGCTTCCTTGGTCCTCAAGATAAGTAGAAATCAAGCCAACTTGTCTTAGACCTTGCTTTTGCATTTTATTTAATTAAAATTGAATTTAAATTCTTTAAATCAAAATAAATCTAATAAATTGGGAAGAAGCGTGGCAAGGAGCATAGAGACTATGGATAATGTTAAGATCGATTTGGATCATAAAATTCTAAGCCCATTTGAAAAATATTTGCATTTGTCGAGTATTTTCCTTTATGCACCCGCTCAAAAATGCTCAATTTGCACAACTTGTATCTTGCTCAATTTTTAACATTTTTGGGTGTTCTTGGACTTTTTAGAAAGATCAAGATGTATTATAAACATCAATTTTGGTTTCATCTTCATTGAAGTTTTCATGTTCATGAACACTTCTTTGCAAAAAGATGACTTTTTGTTGACTTTTAAAAGGACCTATAATGTTTTGATCCATAACTTCCAAATGAAGCATTTCTAGCCCAAGCTTGTGAGACATGAAGTTGTAGAGACTTGAATTCCCTTTTAAATGAGCTTTTGTGGAAAAATTTCTAATAAAGCATGTGAAAGTTATGCATGGTCAAAGTTCTATTGACTTTTGTCTAGAAAACCCTAATTTGGAAACTTTGATCTTTGATCAAATCTTGACTTTTCTTGATGAATCATGATCAACCCTTGATCAAAGTATGAATATTACTTCAAAATATTGGTGTTGACCAAAATATGAAGTTTATTGCATGTTGACCACAATTGACTTTTTGTCAATATAGTTGATTTTGACCATCGAGCAAGTGGATGAGCAATTTTGACTTATAAGGCTTGAAACTTGATATGGTGATCCTTGAAGCATATTATGGGGTATGATGATCATTTAGAAACCTGAAATCCATCTTGACTTGAGGAAAAACCCTAGTTTGGATGGATTGCTTAAAGAGGTTTGTCTGGTGACCCTTGTGAAATCCTGAGTATGGAGTTGTGGATTGTCTTGAGAAGTAAGAGGAAAACTTTGGGGTATAACAATGACTCTAAGGTGGACCTTGAAGGAGAGCTTCTAAGGTAGTCCGACCTCAGCGGTGGTCATAATTTTGAAGGTGGAACTTACGAAGAAAGAACTTTGAAGGTGATCGAACTTTTAAAGGTGGTGGTTCTAGATAAGGTCGAGAGTTAACAAAAGTGGAACTTACGGTGGAAATAGAACTCTGAAGAAAGTCTAGAAGGAATCACGGTTCTAGAGTGAAGGAGATTCTGAACAAAAGGTAGTTGGAAAAGTTCTCAAGAAGAAAATATGGATGAAGGCCATTGTAAAAGAACTTAAGGCTTCAGAAGGAAACAAGACTTGGAAGTTAACTGAGCTTCCAAGGGAGAAGAAAGTCATCAACGTCAGATGGGTTTTAAGGTAAAGCTTAAGCGGATGGATCAGTTGGAAAGCATAAATCAAGGATAGTGGCGAGTTTTCTTTAGAAAACTGGACTAGATTTTTGAGGTGTTTGCTCCATAGCTAGGCATGAAACAATCATATTGGTGATTGCTTTTTGAAAATAAATTGGCGTGATGCATTTGGATGTGAACTCGGCATTTCTAAGCGGTCCATTACAAGAGGAGGTATCGTGTCACAACCTCACGGCCGTGAACAAGAATCGAGAAGGAATGGTGTACAAGCTACACAAAGCTCTTTATGGATTGAAGCAAGCACCCAAACCTTGGAATCGAAATATTGATTCATTTTCAAGCAAGGGTTTTGAAATGTGAGATGGAGTATGCGTGTATGTGAAACATTACGGAAGCAATATGATTCTAGTGTGGCTTTATGTTTGACATATTGCTTACGAGGAGTTGTCGAAGATATAAACTTTGAGGTTCAAATTTTTTTGCTTCTCCCAACTCACCTATTTAGGTTCAATTGATATCAATGACTCTACATTTTCAAAGAAACTATTGAGTTGTCCAAGCATACATGATTTAACGTGTTCATAACAAACTTTTTTTGCATTTTATTAATATTTATTTAATTTAAAATAATTAATAATTAATAAATTAAAGTAAGACAAACTTTCCTTTTATAGCAACAATATAAAATGAGAATGCATGAGAGATTGACACTTGGCAAACTTGCCAAAGAACTCATCTTGCTTTTTTCTATTGTATGATAATTAATATATTAAAAAAATGATTAAAAATTAAAATCTTTTGTGAGTTAATTTATAATTAATAAGTTTTTTTATTATAAAATATAACAAATATAGAAATAGTCTATGATTAGTAAACTAATTTGATTTATTAATGTCATTAAAGTAATATTATGATTTAGAGTTCTTAACCATTGAAATCATCGATTTTATTTTCTTATTATAAAATACAATAAGTAATCTAGGATCGATACAATTATTTGATTTAATATTGTCATTAAAATGAATGTTATGATTTAAAGTTTTATTATTAACATATATTATTGAAATAAATCAAAATCTAATTTATATGATTTGGATGCATTAATTACGTGACATATATACAAAAATTTAAAATTCTAATTTTAAGTGACAAAGCCAAATGCTACACTCATAACATCATTTCTGAAATATTTTTGGTGGTGGTTGATTAGGGTTTATGTGGTGTTTTGATTTTGTAAAGAGGAGATTATGGAAGGAATTAAGAAGAATGAAGAGATAATTTTTAATGTGAAAGGAAGTGAAGAAGACTAAAGGGTTAACATTTTTTGTTTCTCCCAACTCACTGTTTGGGTTCAATTGATATCAATGACTCTACATTTTCAAAGAAACTATTGAGTTGTCCAAGCATACATGATTTAACGTGTTCATAACAAACATTTTTTTTGCATTTTATTAATATTTATTTAATTTAAAATAATTAATAATTAATAAATTAAAGTAGGACAAACTTTCCTTTTATGGCATCAATATAAAATGAGAATGCATGAGAGATTGACACTTGGCAAACATGCCAAAGATCTCATCTTGCGTTTTCTATTGCATGATTGTATGATAATTAATATATTAAAAACTAATTAAAAATTAAAATCTTTTTGTGAGGTAATTTATAATTAATAAGTTTTATTATAAAATATAACAAATATAGAAATAGTCTATGATTAGTAAACTAATTTGATTTATTAATGTCATTAAAGTAAGTATTATGATTTAGAGTTCTTAACCATTGAAATCATCGATTTTATTTTCTTATTATAAAATACAATAAGTAATCTAGGATCGATAAAATTATTTGATTTAATATTGTCATTAAAATGAATATTATGATTTAAAGTTTTATTATTAACATATATTATTGAAATAAATCAAAATCTAATTTATATGATTTGGATGAATTAATTACGTGACATATATACAAAAATTTAAAATTCTAATTTTAAGTGACAAAGCCAAATGCTACACTCATAACATCAACTTAGAAATATTTTTGGTGGTGGTTGATTAGGGTTTATGTGGTGTTTTGATTTTGTAGAAGAGGAGATTATGGAAGGAAGAAGTATGAAGAGATAATTTTTAATGTGTAAAGAAGTAGAAGAAGACTAAGGGTTAACATTTTTTTGTTTCTCCCAACTCACTGTTTGGGTTCAATTGATATCAATGACTCTACATTTTTCAAAGAAACTATTGAGTTGTCAAGCATACATGATTTAACGTGTTCATAACAAACATTTTTTTTGCATTTTTATTAATATTTATTTAATTTAAATAATTAATAATTAATAAATTAAATAGAGACAAACTTTCCTTTTATAGCATCAATATAAAATGAGAATGCATGAGAGATTGACACTTGGAAAACATGCCAAAGATCTCATCTTGTTTTTCTATTGCATGATTGTATGATAATTAATATATTAAAAACTTAATTAAAATTAAAATCTTTTGTGAGGTAATTTATAATTAATAAGTTTTTATTATAAAATATAACAAATATAGAAATAGTCTATGATTAGTAAACTAATTTGATTTATTAATGTCATTAAAGTAAGTATTATGATTTAGAGTTCTTAACCATTGAAATCATCGATTTTATTTTCTTATAAAATACAATAAGTAATCTAGGATCGATAAAATTATTTGATTTAATATTGTCATTAAAATGAATATTATGATTTAAAGTTTTATTATTAACATATATTATTGAAATAAATCAAAATCTAATTTATATGATTTGGATGAATTAATTACGTGACATATATACAAAAATTTAAAATTCTAATTTTAAGTGACAAAGCCAAATGCTACACTCATAACATCACTTTAAAATATTTTTGGTGGTGGTTGATTAGGGTTTATGTGGTGTTTTGATTTTGTGAAAGAAGATTATGGAAGGAATTAAGAAGAATGAAGAGAGATAATTTTTTAATGTGAAGAGGAAGTGAAGAAGACTAAGGGTTAACTTTTTTTTGTTTCTCCCAACTCACTGTTTGGGTTCCAATTGATATCAATGACTCTACATTTTCAAAGAAACTATTGAGTTGTCAAGCATACATGATTTAACGTGTTCATAACAAACATTTTTTTGCATTTTATTAATCTTTATTTAATTTAAATTAATTAATAATTAATAAATTAAAGTAAGACAAACTTTCCTTTTATAGCAACAAAGAATGCATGAGAGATTGACACTTGGAAAACTTGCCAAAGATCTCAACTTGCTTTTTTCGATTGCATGATAATTAATATATTAAAACAGTAATTAAAAATTAAAATCTTTTGTGAGGTAATTTATAATTAATAAGTTTGTGATGATAAAATATAACAAATATAAAAATAGTCTATGATTAATAAACTAATGTCAATATTATGATTAAGATTTCTTAACCATTGCATGGATTTTATTTTCTTAATATAAAATACAATAAATGTATAGAACAATCTAGGATCGATAAAATTATTTGATTTAATATTGTCATTAAAATAAATGTTACGATTTAATGTTTTATTATTAACATATATTATTGAAATAAATGAAAATCTAATTTATATGATTTGGATGAATTAATTACGTGACATATATACAAAAATTTAAAAATTCTAATTTTAAGTGACAAAGCCAAATGCTACACTCATAACATCACTGCTACAGAAATATTTTTTTGGTGGTGGTTGATTAGGGTTTATGTGGTGTTTTTGATTTTGTAGAAGAGGAGATTATGGAAGGAATTAAGAAGAATGAAGAGATAATTTTTAATGTGAAGAGAAGTGAAGAAGACTAAAGGGTTAACATTTTTTTGTTTCTCCCAACTCACTGTTTGGGTTCAATTGATATCAATGACTCTACATTTTCAAAGAAACTATTGAGTTGTCCAAGCATACATGATTTAACGTGTTCATAACAAACATTTTTTTTGCATTTTCATTAATCTTAATTTAATTTAAATTAATTAATAATTAATAGAATTAAAGTAAGACAAACTTTCCTTTTAGCAACAATAAAAAAGAGAATGCATGAGAGATTGACACTTGGAAAACTTGCCAAAGATCTCAACTTGCTTTTTTGATTGTATGATAATTAATATATTAAAAGTAATTAAAAATTAAAATCTTTTGTGAGGTAATTTATAATTAATAAGTTTGTGATGATAAAATATAACAAATATAAAAATAGTCTATGATTAATAAACTAATTTGATTTATAAATATCATTAAAGTAAATATTATGATTTAGAGTTCTTAACCATTGAAATCATCGATTTTATTTTCTTAATATAAAATACAATAAATGTATAGAACAATCTAGGATCGATAAAACAATTTGATTTAATATTGTCATTAAAATGAATATTATGATTTAAAGTTTTATTATTAACATATATTATTGAAATAAATCAAAATCTAATTTATATGATTTGGATGAATTAATTACGTGACATATATAAAAATTTAAAAATTCTAATTTTAAGTGACAAAGCCAAATGCTACACTCATAACATCAACACTACTGAAATATTTTTGGTGGTGGTTGATTAGGGTTTATGTGGTGTTTTGATTTTGTAAAAGAAAGATTATGGAAGGAATTAAGAAGAATGAAGAGAGATAATTTTTAATGTGTAAAGGAAGTGAAGAAGACTAAGGGGTTAACATTTTTTTGTTTCTCCCAACTCACTATTTGGGTTCAATTGATATCAATGACTCTACATTTTCAAAGAAACTATTGAGTTGTCCAAGCATACATGATTTAACGTGTTCATAACAAACATTTTTTTTTTGCATTTTTATTAATATTTATTTAATTTAATTTAATTAATAATTAAAAGTAGGACAAACTTTCCTTTTATAGCATCAATATAAAATGAGAATGCATGAGAGATTGACACTTGGCAAACTTGCCAAAGATCTCATCTTGCGTTTTCTATTCATGATTGTATGATAATTAATATATTAAAAACTAATTAAAAATTAAAATCTTTTGTGAGGTAATTTATAATTAATAAGTTTTATTATAAAATATAACAAATATAGAAATAGTCTATGATTAGTAAACTAATTTGATTTATTAATGTCATTAAAGTAATTATGATTTAGAGTTCTTAACATTGAAATCATCGATTTTATTTTCTTAATATAAAATACAATAAGTAATCTAGGATCGATAAAATTATTTGATTTAATATTGTCATTAAAAGATATTATGATTTAAAGTTTTATTATTAACATATATTATTGAAATAAATCAAAATCTAATTTATATGATTTGGATGAATTAATTACGTGACATATATACAAAAATTTAAAATTCTAATTTTAAGTGACAAAGCCAAATGCTACACTCATAACATGCTTGATATTTTTTGGTGGTGGTTGATTAGGGTTTATGTGGTGTTTTGATTTTGTAGAAGAGAGATTATGGAAGGAATTAAGAAGTATGAAGAGAGATAATTTTTAATGTGAAAGGAAGTGAAGAAGACTAAGGGTTAACATTTTTTGTTTCTCCCAACTCACTGTTTGGGTTCAATTGATATCAATGACTCTACATTTTCAAAGAAACTATTGAGTTGTCCAAGCATACATGATTTAACGTGTTCATAACAAACATTTTTTTTGCATTTTATTAATATTTATTTAATTTAAAATAATTAATAATTAATAAATTAAAGTAGGACAAACTTTCCTTTTATAGCATCAATATAAAATGAGAATGCATGAGAGATTGACACTTGGAAAACATGCCAAAGATCTCATCTTGCTTTTTCTATTGCATGATTGTATGATAATTAATATATTAAAAACTAATTAAAAATTAAAATCTTTTGTGAGGTAATTTATAATTAATAAGTTTTTATTATAAAATATAACAAATATAGAAATAGTCTATGATTAGTAAACTAATTTGATTTATTAATGTCATTAAAGTAAGTATTATGATTTAGAGTTCTTAACCATTGAAATCATCGATTTTTTTATTATAAAATACAATAAGTAATCTAGGATCGATAAAATTATTTGATTTAATATTGTCATTAAAATGAATATTATGATTTAAAGTTTTATTATTAACATATATTATTGAAATAAATCAAAATCTAATTTATATGATTTGGATGAATTAATTACGTGACATATATACAAAATTTAAAAATTCTAATTTTAAGTGACAAAGCAAATGCTACACTCATAACATCACTACTACAAAATATTTTTTGGTGGTGGTTGATTAGGGTTTATGTGGTGTTTTGATTTTGTAAAGGAGATTATGGAAGGAATTAAGAAGAATGAAGAGATAATTTTTAATGTGAAGAGGAAGTGAAGACTAAGGGGTTAACATTTTTTGTTTCTCCCAACTCACTGTTTGGGTTCAATTGATATCAATGACTCTACATTTTCAAAGAAACTATTGAGTTGTCCAAGCATACATGATTTAACGTGTTCATAACAAACATTTTTTGCATTTTTATTAATCTTAATTTAATTTAAATTAATTAATAATTAATAGAATTAAAGTAAGACAAACTTTCCTTTATAGCAACAATAAAAAAAGAATGCATGAGAGATTGACACTTGGAAAACTTGCCAAAGATCTCAACTTGCTTTTTCGATTGTATGATAATTAATATATTAAAACAGTAATTAAAAATTAAAATCTTTTGTGAGGTAATTTATAATTAATAAGTTTGTGATGATAAAATATAACAAATATAAAATAGTCTATGATTAATAAACTAATTTGATTTATAAATGTCATGATTAAGAGTTCTTAACCATTGCATCGATTTTATTTTCTTAATATAAATACAATAAATGTATAGAACAATCTAGGATCGATAAAATTATTTGATTTAATATTGTCATTAAAATGATATTACGATTTAAAGTTTTATTATTAACATATATTATTGAAATAAATGAAAATCTAATTTATATGATTTGGATGAATTAATTACGTGACATATATACAAAAATTTAAAATTCTAATTTTAAGTGACAAAGCCAAATGCTACACTCATAACATCTTTTCTGAGAAATATTTTTGGTGGTGGTTGATTAGGGTTTATGTGGTGTTTTGATTTTGTAAGAGAGATTATGGAAGGAATTAAGAAGAATGAGAGAGATAATTTTTAATGTGAAGAGGAAGTGAAGAAGACTAAGGGTTAACATTTTTTGTTTCTCCCAACTCACTGTTTGGGTTCAATTGATATCAATGACTCTACATTTTCAAAGAAACTATTGAGTTGTCCAAGCATACATGATTTAACGTGTTCATAACAAACATTTTTTTGCATTTTTATTAATCTTATTTAATTTAAATTAATAAATAATTAATAGAATTAAAGTAAGACAAACTTTCCTTTTATAGCAACAATAAAAAAAGAGAATGCATGAGAGATTGACACTAGGAAAACTTGCCAAAGATCTCAACTTGCTTTTTTCGATTGCATGATAATTAATATATTAAAACAGTAATTAAAAATTAAAATCTTTTGTGAGGTAATTTATAATTAATAAGTTTGTGATGATAAAATATAACAAATATAAAAATAGTCTATGATTAATAAACTAATGTCAATATTATGATTAAGATTTCTTAACCATTGCATGGATTTTATTTTCTTAATATAAAATACAATAAATGTATAGAAGAATCTAGGATCGATAAAATTAGTTGATTTAATATTGTCATTAAAATGAATTTATGATTTAAAGTTTTATTATTAACATATATTATTGAAATAAATGAAAATCTAATTTATATGATTTGGATGAATTAATTACGTGACATATATACAAAATTTAAAAATTCTAATTTTAAGTGACAAAGCCAAATGCTACACTCATAACATCCTTTTACTGAAATATTTTTGGTGGTGGTTGATTAGGGTTTATGTGGTGTTTTGATTTTGTAGAAGAGAGATTATGGAAGGAATTAAGAAGAATGAAGAGATAATTTTTAATGTGAAGAGGAAGTGAAGAAGACTAAAGGGTTAACATTTTTTGTTTCTCCCAACTCACTGTTTGGGTTCAATTGATATCAATGACTCTACATTTTCAAAGAAACTATTGAGTTGTCAAGCATACATGATTTAACGTGTTCATAACAAACATTTTTTTTGCATTTTTATTAATATTTATTTAATTTAAAATAATTAATAATTAATAAATTAAAGTAGACAAACTTTCCTTTATAGCATCAATATAAAATGAGAATGCATGAGAGATTGACACTTGGCAAACTTGCCAAAGATCTCATCTTGCGTTTTCTATTGCATGATTGTATGATAATTAATATATTAAAAAATAATTAAAAATTAAAATCTTTTGTGAGGTAATTTATAATTAATAAGTTTTTATTATAAAATATAACAAATATAGAAATAGTCTATGATTAGTAAACTAATTTGATTTATTAATGTCATTAAAGTAAGTATTATGATTTAGAGTTCTTAACATTGAAATCATCGATTTTATTTTCTTATTATAAAATACAATAAGTAATCTAGGATCGATAAAATTATTTGATTTAATATTGTCATTAAAATGATATTATGATTTAAAGTTTTATTATTAACATATATTATTGAAATAAATCAAAATCTAATTTATATGATTTGGATGAATTAATTACGTGACATATATACAAAAATTTAAAAATTCTAATTTTAAGTGACAAAGCCAAATGCTACACTCATAACATCCTTTTACAGAAATATTTTTGGTGGTGGTTGATTAGGGTTTATGAGGTGTTTTGATTTTGTAAAGAAAGATTATGGAAGGAATTAAGAAGTATGAAGAGAGATAATTTTTAATGTGAAAAGTAAGAAGAAGACTAAGGGGTTAACATTTTTTTGTTTCTCCCAACTCACACTGTTTGGGTTCAATTGATATCAATGACTCTACATTTTCAAAGAAACTATTGAGTTGTCAAGCATACATGATTTAACGTGTTCATAACAAACATTTTTTTGATTTTTATTAATATTTATTTAATTTAAATAATTAATAATTAATAAATTAAAGTAGGACAAACTTTCCTTTTATAGCATCAATATAAAATGAGAATGCATGAGAGATTGACACTTGGAAACATGCAAAGATCTCATCTTGCTTTTCTATTGCATGATTGTATGATAATTAATATATTAAAAACTAATTAAAAATTAAAATCTTTTGTGAGGTAATTTATAATTAATAAGTTTTATTATAAAATATAACAAATATAGAAATAGTCTATGATTAATAAACTAATTTGATTTATTAATGTCATTAAAGTAAGTATTATGATTTAGAGTTCTTAACAATTGAAATCATCGATTTTATTTTGTTATTATAAAATACAATAAGTAATCTAGGATCGATAAAATTATTTGATTTAATATTGTCATTAAAATGATATTATGATTTAAAGTTTTATTATTAACATATATTATTGAAATAAATCAAAATCTAATTTATATGATTTGGATGAATTAATTACGTGACATATATACAAAATTTAAAAATTCTAATTTTAAGTGACAAAGCCAAATGCTACACTCATAACATCAACACTCTGAAATATTTTTTGGTGGTGGTTGATTAGGGTTTATGGTGTTTTGATTTTTAGAAGAGGAGATTATGGAAGAATTAAGAAGAATGAAGAGATAATTTTTAATGTGAAGAAGTAAGAAGAAGACTAAGGGGTTAATTTTTTTGTTTCTCCAACTCACTTTTGGTTCAATTGATATCAATGACTCTACATTTTCAAAGAAACTATTGAGTTGTCAAGCATACATGATTTAACGTGTTCATAACAAACATTTTTTTTAATTTTTATTAATATTAATTTAATTTAAAATAATTAATAATTAATAGAATTAAAGTAGACAAACCTTCCTTTATAGCATCAATATAAAAGAGAATGCATGAGAGATTGACACTTGGAAAACTTGCCAAATCTCATCTCGTTTTCTATTGCATGATTGTATGATAATTAATATATTAAAAACTAATTAAAATTAAAATCTTTTGTGAGGTAATTTATAATTAATAAGTTTTTGATTATAAAATATAACAAATATAGAAATAGTCTATGATTAGTAAACTAATTTGATTTATTAATGTCATTAAAGTAAGTATTATGATTTAGAGTTCTTAACAATTGAAATCATCGATTTTATTTTCTTATTATAAAATACAATAAAGTAATCTAGGATCGATAAAATTATTTGATTTAATATTGTCATTAAAATGAATATTATGATTTAAAGTTTTATTATTAACATATATTATTGAAATAAATCAAAATCTAATTTATATGATTTGGATGAATTAATTACGTGACATATATACAAAAATTTAAAATTCTAATTTTAAGTGACAAAGCCAAATGCTACACTCATAAATCACTTTACAGAAATATTTTTGGTGGTGGTTGATTAGGGTTTATGAGGTGTTTTGATTTTGTAAAAGAGAAGATTATGGAAGGAATTAAGAAGAATGAAGAGAGATAATTTTTAATGTGTAAAGGAAGAAGAAGACTAAGGGTTAACATTTTTTTTTCTCCCAACTCACTGTTTGGGTTCAATTGATATCAATGACTCTACATTTTCAAAGAAACTATTGAGTTGTCAAGCATACATGATTTAACGTTCACAAACATTTTTTTTGCATTTTATTAATATTTATTTAATTTAAAATAATTAATAATTAATAGAATTAAAGTAGGACAAACTTTCCTTTATAGCATCAATATAAAATGAGAATGCATGAGAGATTGACACTTGGCAAACATGCCAAAGATCTCATCTTGCGTTTTCTATTGCATGATTGTATGATAATTAATATATTAAAAACTAATTAAAATTAAAATCTTTTGTGAGGTAATTTATAATTAATAAGTTTTTATTATAAAATATAACAAATATAGAAATAGTCTATGATTAGTAAACTAATTTGATTTATTAATGTCATTAAAGTAAGTATTATGATTTAGAGTTCTTAACAATTGAAATCATCGATTTTATTTTCTTATTATAAAATACAATAAGTAATCTAGGATCGATAAAATTATTTGATTTAATATTGTCATTAAAATGAATGTTATGATTTAAAGTTTTATTTTTAACATATATTATTGAAATAAATCAAAATCTAATTTATATGATTTGGATTAATTAATTACGTGACATATATACAAAAATTTAAAAATTCTAATTTTAAGTGACAAAGCCAAATGCTACACTCATAACATCACTACTACAGAAATATTTTTTGGTGGTGGTTGATTAGGGTTTATGTGGTGTTTTTGATTTTGTAGAAGAGGAGATTATGGAAGGAATTATGAAGAATGAAGAGATAATTTTTAATGTGAAGAGAGTGAAGACTAAGGGTTAACATTTTTTTCTCCCAACTCACTGTTTGGGTTCAATTGATATCAATGACTCTACATTTTCAAAGAAACTATTGAGTTGTCAAGCATACATGATTTAACGTGTTCATAACAAACATTTTTTTGCATTTTATTAATCTTTATTTAATTTAAAATAATTAATAATTAATAAATTAAAGTAAGACAAACTTTCCTTTTATAGCAACAATAAAAAGAGAATGCATGAGAGATTGACACTTGGAAAACTTGCCAAAGATCTCAACTTGCTTTTTAGATTGTATGATAATTAATATATTAAAACTAATTAAAAATTAAAATCTTTTGTGAGGTAATTTATAATTAATAAGTTTGTATGATAAAATATAACAAATATAAAATAGTCTATGATTAATAAACTAATTTGATTTATAAATGTCATTAAAGTAAATATTATGATTAAGAGTTCTTAACCATTGAAATCATCGATTTTATTTTCTTAATATAAAATACAATAAATGTATAGAACAATCTAGGATCGATAAAACAATTTGATTTAATATTGTCATTAAAATGAATATTATGATTTAAAGTTTTATTATTAACATATATTATTGAAATAAATCAAAATCTAATTTATATGATTTGGATGAATTAATTACGTGACATATATACAAAATTTAAAAATTCTAATTTTAAGTGACAAAGCAAAATGCTACACTCATAACATCAACTTTCTATGAAATATTTTTGGTGGTGGTTGATTAGGGTTTATGAGGTGTTTTGATTTTGTAAAAGAAGATTATGGAAGGAATTAAGAAGTATGAAGAGATAATTTTTAATGTGTAAAGGAAGTAGAAGAAGACTAAGGGTTAACATTTTTTGTTTCTCCCAACTCACTATTTGGGTTCAATTGATATCAATGACTCTACATTTTCAAAGAAACTATTGAGTTGTCCAAGCATACATGATTTAACGTGTTCATAACAAACATTTTTTGCATTTTTATTAATATTTATTTAATTTAAAATAATTAATAATTAATAGAATTAAATAGGACAAACTTTCCTTTTATGGCATCAATATAAAATGAGAATGCATGAGAGATTGACACTTGGCAAAATGCCAAAATCTCATCTTGCGTTTTCTATTGCATGATTGTATGATAATTAATATATTAAATAACTAATTAAAAATTAAAATCTTTTGTGAGGTAATTTATAATTAATAAGTTTTTTATTATAAAATATAACAAATATAGAAATAGTCTATGATTAGTAAACTAATTTGATTTATTAATGTCATTAAAGTAAGTATTATGATTTAGAGTTCTTAACCATTGAAATCATCGATTTTATTTTCTTATTATAAAATACAATAAGTAATCTAGGATCGATAAAATTATTTGATTTAATATTGTCATTAAAATGAATGTTATGATTTAAAGTTTTATTATTAACATATATTATTGAAATAAATCAAAATCTAATTTATATGATTTGGATGAATTAATTACGTGACATATATACAAAAATTTAAAAATTCTAATTTTAAGTGACAAAGCCAAATGCTACACTCATAACATCACTGCTACAGAAATATTTTTTGGTGGTGGTTGATTAGGGTTTATGTGGTGTTTTGATTTTGTAGAAAGGAGATTATGGAAGGAATTAAGAAGAATGAGAGATAATTTTTAATGTGAAGAGGAAGTGAAGAAGACTAAGGGGTTAACATTTTTTTGTTTCTCCCAACTCACTGTTTGGATTCAATTGATATCAATGACTCTACATTTTCAAAGAAACTATTGAGTTGTCCAAGCATACATGATTTAACGTGTTCATAACAAACATTTTTTGCATTTTATTAATCTTAATTTAATTTAAATTAATTAATAATTAATAAATTAAAGTAAGACAAACTTTCCTTTTATAGCAACAATAAAAGAGAATGCATAGAGATTGACACTTGGAAAACTTGCCAAAGATCTCAACTTGCTTTTTCGATTGTATGATAATTAATATATTAAAAATTAATTAAAAATTAAAATCTTTTGTGAGGTAATTTATAATTAATAAGTTTGTGATGATAAAATATAACAAATATAAAAATAGTCTATGATTAATAAACTAATTTGATTTATAAATATCATTAAAGTAAATATTATGATTAAGAGTTCTTAACCATTGAAATCATCGATTTTATTTTCTTAATATAAAATACAATAAATGTATAGAACAATCTAGGATCGATAAAACAATTTGATTTAATATTGTCATTAAAATGATATTACGATTTAAAGTTTTATTATTAACATATATTATTGAAATAAATGAAAATCTAATTTATATGATTTGGATGAATTAATTACGTGACATATATACAAAATTTAAAATTCTAATTTTAAGTGACAAAGCAAAATGCTACACTCATAACATCTTCTGAAATATTTTTGGTGGTGGTTGATTAGGGTTTATGTGGTGTTTTTGATTTTGTAAAAGAGAAGATTATGGAAGGAATTAAGAATATGAAGAGATAATTTTTAATGTGAAAGGAAGTAGAAGACTAAGGGGTTAACATTTTTTGTTTCTCCCAACTCACTGTTTGGGTTCAATTGATATCAATGACTCTACATTTTCAAAGAAACTATTGAGTTGTCCAAGCATACATGATTTAACGTGTTCATAACAAACATTTTTTTTGAATTTTATTAATATTTATTTAATTTAAAATAATTAATAATTAATAGAATTAAAGTGGACAAACTTTCCTTTTATAGCATCAATATAAAATGAGAATGCATGAGAGATTGACACTTGCAAAATGCCAAGATCTCATCTTGCTTTTCTATTGCATGATTGTATGATAATTAATATATTAAAAACTAATTAAAAATTAAAATCTTTTGTGAGGTAATTTATAATTAATAAGTTTTTATTATAAAATATAACAAATATAGAAATAGTCTATGATTAGTAAACTAATTTGATTTATTAATGTCATTAAAGTAAGTATTATGATTTAGAGTTCTTAACCATTGAAATCATCGATTTTATTTTCTTATTATAAAATACAATAAGTAATCTAGGATCGATAAAATTATTTGATTTAATATTGTCATTAAAATGAATATTATGATTTAAAGTTTTATTATTAACATATATTATTGAAATAAATCAAAATCTAATTTATATGATTTGGATGAATTAATTACGTGACATATATACAAAAATTTAAAAATTCTAATTTTAAGTGACAAAGCCAAATGCTACACTCATAACATCTTTGTACGAAATATTTTTTGGTGGTGGTTGATTAGGGTTTATGTGTGTTTTTGATTTTGTAGAAGAAGAGATTATGGAAGGAATTAAGAAGAATGAAGAGAGATAATTTTTAATGTGAAGAAGTGAAAGAAGACTAAGGGTTAACATTTTTTGTTTCTCCCACTCACTGTTTGGGTTCAATTGATATCAATGACTCTACATTTTCAAAGAAACTATTGAGTTGTCCAAGCATACATGATTTAACGTGTTCATAACAAACATTTTTTTGCATTTTAATTAATTTAATTTAAATAATTAATAATTAATAAATTAAAGTAAGACAAACTTTCCTTTATAACAATAAAAGAATGCATGAGAGATTGACACTTGGAAAACTTGCAAAGATCTCAACTTGCTTTTTGATTGTATGATAATTAATATATTAAAACATAATTAAAATTAAAATCTTTTGTGAGGTAATTTATAATTAATAAGTTTGTGATGATAAAATATAACAAATATAAAAATAGTCTATGATTAATAAACTAATTTGATTTATAAATGTCATTAAAGTAATATTATGATTAGAGTTCTTAACCATTGAAATCATCGATTTTATTTTCTTAATATAAAATACAATAAATGTATAGAACAATCTAGGATCGATAAAATTATTTGATTTAATATTGTCATTAAAATGAATATTACGATTTAAAGTTTTATTATTAACATATATTATTGAAATAAATGAAAATCTAATTTATATGATTTGGATGAATTAATTAACATATATACAAAAATTTAAAAATTCTAATTTTAAGTGACAAATCAAAATGCTACACTCATAACATCACTGCTATAGAAATATTTTTTGGTGGTGGTTGATTAGGGTTTATGAGGTTTTTTGATTTTGTAAAAGAAGATTATGGAAGGAATTAAGAAGTATGAAGAGAGATAATTTTTAATGTGAAAGGAAGTGAAGAAGACTAAAGGTTAACATTTTTGTTTCTCCCAACTCACTGTTTGGGTTCAATTGATATCAATGACTCTACATTTTCAAGAAACTATTGAGTTGTCCAAGCATACATGATTTAACGTGTTCATAACAAACATTTTTTTGAATTTTATTAATATTTATTTAATTTAAAATAATTAATAATTAATAAATTAAAGTAGGACAAACCTTCCTTTTATAGCATCAATATAAAATGAGAATGCATGAGAGATTGACACTTGGCAAACATGCCAAAGATCTCATCTTGCTTTTCTATTCATGATTGTATGATAATTAATATATTAAAAACTAATTAAAAATTAAAATCTTTTGTGAGGTAATTTATAATTAATAAGTTTTTTATTATAAAATATAACAAATATAGAAATAGTCTATGATTAGTAAACTAATTTGATTTATTAATGTCATTAAAGTAAGGATTATGATTTAGAGTTCTTAACAATTGAAATCATCGATTTTATTTTCTTATTATAAAATACAATAAGTAATCTAGGATCGATAAAATTATTTGATTTAATATTGTCATTAAAATGAATGTTATGATTTAAAGTTTTATTATTAACATATATTATTGAAATAAATCAAAATCTAATTTATATGATTTGGATGAATTAATTACGTGACATATATACAAAAATTGAAAAATTCTAATTTTAAGTGACAAAGCCAAATGCTACAATCATAACATCACTGCTACAGAAATATTTTTTGGTGGTGGGTGTTTAGGGTTTATGTGGTGTTTTTGATTTTGTAGAAGAGGAGATTATGGAAGGAATTAAGAAGAATGAGAGATAATTTTTAATGTGAAGAAGAAGAAGACTAAGGGTTAACATTTTTTTTGTTTCTCCCAACTCACTGTTTGGATTCAATTGATATCAATGACTCTACATTTTTCAAAGAAACTATTGAGTTGTCCAAGCATACATGATTTAACGTGTTCATAACAAACATTTTTTGCATTTTCATTAATCTTAATTTAATTTAAATTAATTAATAATTAATAAATTAAAGTAAGACAAACTTTCCTTTATAGCAACAATAAAAAGAGAATGCATGAGAGATTGACACTTGGAAAACTTGCCAAAGATCTCAACTTGCTTTTCGATTGTATGATAATTAATATATTAAAAAGTAATTAAAAATTAAAATCTTTTGAGGTAATTTATAATTAATAAGTTTGTGATGATAAAATATAACAAATATAAAAATAGTCTATGATTAATAAACTAATTTGATTTATAATATTATTAAAGTAAATATTATGATTAAGAGTTCTTAACCATTGAAATCATCGATTTTATTTTCTTAATATAAAATACAATAAATGTATAGAACAATCTAGGATCGATAAAACAATTTGATTTAATATTGTCATTAAAATGAATATTCGATTTAAAGTTTTATTATTAACATATATTATTGAAATAAATGAAAATCTAATTTATATGATTTGGATGAATTAATTACGTGACATATATACAAAAATTTAAAATTCTAATTTTAAGTGACAAAGCCAAATGCTACACTCATAACATCACTCCTACTGAAATATTTTTGGTGGTGGTTGATTAGGGTTTATGTGGTGTTTTGATTTTGTAAAAGAGAAGATTATGGAAGGAATTAAGAAGAATGAAGAGATAATTTTTAATGTGAAAGGAAGTGAAGAAGACTAAGGGTTAACATTTTTTGTTTCTCCCAACTCACTGTTTGGGTTCAATTGATATCAATGACTCTACATTTTCAAAGAAACTATTGAGTTGTCCAAGCATACATGATTTAACGTGTTCATAACAAACATTTTTTTTTGAATTTTTATTAATATTTATTTAATTTAAAATAATTAATAATTAATAAATTAAAGTAGGACAAACCTTCCTTTTATAGCATCAATATAAAATGAGAATGCATGAGAGATTGACACTTGGAAAATGCAAAGATCTCATCTTGCTTTTCTATTGCATGATTGTATGATAATTATATTAAAAACTAATTAAAAATTAAAATCTTTTGTGAGGTAATTTATAATTAATAAGTTTTTTATTATAAAATATAACAAATATAGAAATAGTCTATGATTAGTAAACTAATTTGATTTATTAATGTCATTAAAGTAAGTATTATGATTTAGAGTTCTTAACCATTGAAATCATCGATTTTATTTCTTATTATAAAATACAATAAGTAATCTAGGATCGATAAAATTATTTGATTTAATATTGTCATTAAAATGAATGTTATGATTTAAAGTTTTATTATTAACATATATTATTGAAATAAATCAAAATCTAATTTATATGATTTGGATTAATTAATTACGTGACATATATACAAAAATTTAAAAATTCTAATTTTAAGTGACAAAGCCAAATGATACACTCATAACATCTTTGCTGAAATATTTTTTGGTGGTGGTTGATTAGGGTTTATGTGGTGTTTTTGATTTTGTAGAAGATTATGGAAGGAATTAAGAAGAATGAAGAGATAATTTTTAATGTGAAGAGGAAGTAGAAGAAGACTAAGGGGTTAACATTTTTTTGTTTCTCCCAACTCACTTTGTTTGGATTCAATTGATATCAATGACTCTACATTTTCAAAGAAACTATTGAGTTGTCCAAGCATACATGATTTAACGTGTTCATAACAAACATTTTTTTTGCATTTTCATTAATCTTAATTTAATTTATTAATTAATAATTAATGAATTAAAGTAAACAAACTTTCCTTTTATAGCAACAATAAAAAGAGAATGCATGAGAGATTGACACTTGGAAAACTTGCCAAAGATCTCAACTTGCTTTTTCGATTGTATGATAATTAATATATTAAAACATAATTAAAATTAAATTCTTTTGTGAGGTAATTTATAATTAATAAGTTTGTGATGATAAAATATACAAATATAAAAATAGTCTATGATTAATAAATTAATTTGATTTATAAATGTCATTAAAGTCAATATTATGATTAAGAGTTCTTAACCATTGCATCGATTTTATTTTCTTAATATAAAATACAATAAATGTATAGAACAATCTAGGATCGATAAAATTATTTGATTTAATATTGTCATTAAAATGATATTACGATTTAAAGTTTTATTATTAACATATATTATTGAAATAAATGAAAATCTAATTATATGATTTGGATGAATTAATTACGTGACATATATACAAAATTTAAAATTCTAATTTTAAGTGACAAAGCCAAATGCTACACTCATAACATCCTACTACATAAATATTTTTTGGTGGTGGTTGATTAGGGTTTATGTGGTGTTTTGATTTTGTAGAAGAAGATTATGGAAGGAATTAAGAAGAATGAAGAGATAATTTTTAATGTGAAGAAGGCGTGAAGAAGATTAAGGGTTAACATTTTTTTTGTTTCTAACACAGTTTGGGTTCAATTGATATCAATGACTCTACATTTTCAAAGAAACTATTGAGTTGTCCAAGCATACATGATTTAACGTGTTCATAACAAACATTTTTTTATTTTATTAATATTTATTTAATTTAAAATAATTAATAATTAATAAATTAAAGTAGGACAAACTTTCCTTTTATAGCATCAATATAAAATGAGAATGCATGAGAGATTGACACTTGGAAACATGAAACATCTCATCTTGCGTTTTCTATTGCATGATTGTATGATAATTAATATATTAAAAATTAATTAAAAATTAAAATCTTTTGTGAGGTAATTTATAATTAATAAGTTTTTATTATAAAATATAACAAATATAGAAATAGTCTATGATTAGTAAACTAATTTGATTTATTAATGTCATTAAAGTAAGTATTATGATTTAGAGTTCTTAACAATTGAAATCATCGATTTTATTTTCTTATTATAAAATACAATAAGTAATCTAGGATCGATAAAATTATTTGATTTAATATTGTCATTAAAATGAATGTTATGATTTAAAGTTTTATTATTAACATATATTATTGAAATAAATCAAAATCTAATTTATATGATTTGGATGAATTAATTACGTGACATATATACAAAAATTTAAAATTCTAATTTTAAGTGACAAAGCCAAATGCTACACTCATAACATCACCTTTACGAAATATTTATTTGCTTTGGGATGTATTAGTTTAATTAGGTTTTACTTTCCGCACTCAGATATTATATAGCACCCTAAAAGCCATGTAATAAGCAGATTTACTCACATAACTTTCCATAATTTTGCTTTCCGCTATAAGCGCTAGTAAATTAGGTGTATGGCATGTAAAATCACAAGCTAACTCTAATCACAAGATAAATTATCGAACTCAACACCTCTTTTCACATTGCACCTCTAGGTATTCTCTTATTGCCTTTGAATAAATGGTAAGTCCCTCGATAAGTATCCTAGCACGTTGCCTACAATATATCATCATAGTCCCTTGAATCAAAGATCATAGTCCCTCATGACCCTCGATGTTTCCTACGAAAAGTGATGATCGTCCTTGTCTTAAAGATACCCTCTGAGGTACCTTTATGACCATTATATGTCCTTCAAATCCCATACATCCAAAAAAGGGTTACCTACCAACTAACAATTATGGATAGCACTATTCTAAAAGAAAGTAAATAACAGAAGCAGCAGATTACGGAAGTATATATGAATAATTGCTTTTCTATCAAAACTTTTCCCTTTAAAAAGTTCATTTCAAAGCATGCTTTATACATTCCAACAAATCATTACAAGTTCTTTTCCAAAAGCGAAACATTTCCGAATTCATTATACATTCCGCGTGAATCATTACGAAGTCAGCGAAATGCCTTTTCAAAACATTTTCAAACACACACACAGACAAGTTTCAAAGTAGCTAAAGCAATTAAGACCCGTAGATAACTACGAGATGGAAATGGTACTAATACCTTCCTTTTCATAATCACCTCCCTTACTCAGAATCTAACGAAGGTCTTTTCTATTCTTTTCACCGTCCCTTAATTGGATAAAATAAAAGTCGGTGCCGACTCTTGCTATCTGCAACATTTGCGATCAAAGCATAAAAATCAAAATCGGTTCTCCCACCGTGTTACATAGTGCTTGAAAGTGACTAAAGTGGTTGGAAAATAGAATACAATTTGCCAACTTCTGGATTTTGGTTTTAAGGTTCTTTATCTGAGGCTAGTAATCGTCCCTTGAAACATCTGAACTAGTTGGGTATATATAGAGTAGAAAATAGGTCAAGACTTTAAGAAAATATCTTCTTTCAATGGAGAACATTTGATTTGAAATTTATGTGAAATCTTTCCAAACTTGGCTCAATCTTTCCTTAAATATTCTTGCCAATTTGGCATCTTGTTTGGGCTTCCTGGTCCTCAAGATAAGTAGAAATCAATGACTTGTCTTAGACCTTGCTTTTGCATTTTATTTAATTAAAATTGAATTTAAATTCTTTAAATCAAAAATAAATCTAATAAATTGGGAAAGGCGTGGCAAGAGCATAGAGACTATGGATAATGTTAAGATCGATTTGGATCATAAAATTCTAAGCCATTTGAAAAATATTTGCATTTGTCAAGTATTTTCCTTTATACACCTTTCAAAAATGCTCAATTTGCCAACTTGTATCTTGCTCAATTTTTAACATTTTTGGGTGTTCTTGGACTTTTAGAAAGATCAAGATGTATTATAAAATCAATTTTGGTTTCATCTTCATTGAAGTTTTCATGTTCATGAACATATGCAAAAAGATGACTTTTTGTTGACTTTTAAAAGGACCTATAATGTTTTATCCATAACTTCAAATGAAGCATTTCTAGCCCAAGCTTGTGAGACATGAAGTTGTAGAGACTTGAATTCCCTTTTAAATGAGCTTTTGTGGAAAATTTCTAATAAAGCATGTAAAGTTATGCCTAGTCAAAGTTCTATTGACTTTTGTCTAGAAAACCCTAATTTGGAAACTTTGATCTTTGATCAAATCTTGACTTTCTTGATGAATCATGATCAACCCTTGATCAAAGTATGAATATTACTTCAAAATATTGGTGTTGACCAAAAAATATGAAGTTTGGTACATGTTGACCACAGGTTGACTTTTTGTCAATATAAGTTGATTTTCCACCATCTGAGCAAGTGGATGAGCAATTTTGACTTATGGGCTTGAAACTTGATGGGTGATCCTTGAAGCATATTATGGGGTATGATGATCATTTAGAGCCTTTGGAAATCCATCTTGACTTGAGGGAGAAAAACCTAGTTTGGATAGATTGCTTAAAAGGGTTTATGCGAATTGACCTTGTGAAATCCTTGAGTATGGGTTGTGGATTGTCTTGAGAAGTAAGAGGGAAAACTTTGGGGGTATAACAATGACTCTAAAGGTGGACCTTCTGAAGGAGAGCTTCTAAAGGTAGTCCAGCCTCTGGCGGTGGTCATAATTTTGAAGGTGGAACTTCTGAAGAAAGAACTTTTGAAGGTGATCGAACTTTTAAAGGTGGTGGTTCTAGATAAGGTCCAGAAGTTAACAAAGGTGGAACTCCTGGTGGAAATAGAACTTGTGAAGAAAGTCTAGAAGGAGATACGGTTCTAGAGTCAGAAGGAGATTCTGAACAAAAGGCAGTTGGAAAAGTTCTCAAGAAGAAAATATGGATGAAGGCCATTGTAAAAAAAAACTTAAGGCTTGAGAAGATTAAGACTTGGAAGTTAAGCGAGCTTCAAGAGGAGAAGAAAAGTCATCAACGTCGAGATGGGTTTTAAGGTAAAAGCTTAAGCTAGATGGATCGGTTGGAAAGCCTGAAAGCAAGATAGTGGCAAGAGTTTTTCTTTGGCCAGACTAGATTATTTTTAAGTGTTTGCTCTTGTAGCTAGGCATGAAGCAATATATTGGTGATTGCTTTAGGCAGCAAAGTTGGCGGTAGCATTTGGATGTGAACTCGACATTTAATAAGCGATCCATTACAAGAGGAAGTATACGTGTCACAACCTCACAGCTTCGTGAACAAGAATCGAAGGAATGGTGTCTGAAGCTACACAAAGCTCTTTATGGATTAAACTTAAACACAAACCTTGGAATGAGAATATTGATTCATTTTCAAGAAACAAGGGTTTGAAATGTGAGATGGGTATAGCGTGTATAAACATTACGGAAGCAATATGATTCTAGTGTGGCTTTATGTTGATGACATATTGCTTACAGGAGTTATCGAGGAAGATATAAACTTTGAGGTTAAAATTTTATTGTTTCTCCCAACTCACTATTTAGGTTCAATTGATATCAATGACTCTACATTTTCAAAAACTATTGAGTTGTCAAGCATACATGATTTAACGTGTTCATAACAAACTTTTTTTGCATTTTATTAATATTTATTTAATTTAAAATAATTAATAATTAATAAATTAAAGTAAGACAAACTTTCCTTTTATATAACAATATAAAATGAGAATGCATGAGAGATTGACACTTGGCAAACTTGCCAAAGAACTCTCTTACTTGCTTTTTCTATTGTATGATTGTATGATAATTAATATATTAAAAAATGATTAAAAATTAAAATCTTTTGTGAGGTAATTTATAATTAATAAGTTTTTATTATAAAATATATAAATATAGAAATAGTCTATGATTAGTAAACTAATTTGATTTATTAATGTCATTAAAGTAAGTATTATGATTTAGAGTTCTTAACCATTGAAATCATCGATTTTATTTTCTTATTATAAAATACAATAAGTAATCTAGGATCGATAAAATTTGATTTAATATTGTCATTAAATAGATATTTATGATTTAAAAGTTTTATTATTAACATATATTAAAAATAAATCAAAATCTAATTTATATGATTTGGATGAATTAATTACGTGACATATATACAAAAAATTTAAAAATTCTAATTTTAAGTGACAAAGCCAAATGCTACCTCATAACATCAACACTGCAAATATTTTTGGTGGTGGTTGATTAGGGTTTATGTGGTGTTTTTGATTTTGTAGAAGAGGAGATTATGGAAGGAATTAAGAAGAATGAAGAGATAATTTTTAATGTGAAGAGGAAGTGAAAAGAATACTAAGGGGTTAACATTTTTTTTTGTTTCTCCCAACTCACTGTTTGGGTTCCAATTGATATAATGACTCTATTTTTAAAAGAAACTATTAGGTTTTCCAAGCATACATGATTTAACGTATTTCATATAAACTTTTTTTTTTGCATTTTATTAATATTTATTTAATTTAAATTAATTAATAATTAATAAATTTAAAGTAAGACAAACTTTCCTTTTAAGCAACAATAAAAAGAGAATGCATGAGAAGATTGACACTTGAAAACACATAAAAGATCTCAACACTTTTTCTATTGTATGATAATTAATATATTAAAACAGTAATTAAAAATTAAAATCTTTTGTGAGGTAATTTATAATTAATAATTTTGATTATAAAATATAACAAATATAGAAATAGTCTATGATTAATAAACTAATTTGATTTATTAATGTCATTAAAGTAAATATTATGATTAAGAGTTCTTAACCATTGAAATCATATTTTATTTTCTTAATATAAAATACAATAAATGTATAGAACAATCTAGGATCGATAAAACAATTTGATTTAATATTGTCATTAAAATAGATATTACGATTTAAAGTTTTATTATTAACATATATTATTGAAATAAATGAAAATCAAATTTATATGATTGGATAAAATTAATTACGTTTAAGAATAACAAAATTTAAAATTCTAATTTTAGTAACAAAGCCAAATGCT
>CM038795.1:66045616-66123129 GCA_021764765.1 Vicia sativa
TTAACATTTTTTGTTTCTCCCAACTCACCGTTGGGTTCCAATTGATATCAATGACTCTACATTTTTCAAAGAAACTATTGAGTTGTCCAAGCATACATGATTTAACGTGTTCATAACAAACATTTTTTTTTTTGAATTTTTATTAATATTTATTTAATTTAAAATAATTAATAATTAATAGAATTAAAGTAGGACAAACCTTCCTTTTATGGCATCAATATAAAAATGAGAATGAGATTGACATTTGGCAACATGCCAAAGATCCTCATCTTGCTTTTTCATTGTATGATTGTATGATAATTAATATATTAAAACTAATTAAAAATTTAAATCTTTTGTGAGGTAATTTATAATTAATAAGTTTTTTATTATAAAATATAACAAATATAGAAATAGTCTATGATTAGTAAACTAATTTGATTTATTAATGTCATTAAAGTAAGTATTATGATTTAGAGTTCTTAACCATTGAAATCATCGATTTTATTTTTCTAATATAAAATACAATAAGTAATCTAGGATCGATAAAATTATTTGATTTAATATTGTCATTAAAATGAATGTTACGATTTAAAGTTTTATTATTAACATATATTATTGAAATAAATGAAAATCTAATTATATGATTTGATGAATTAATTACTGATATATATACAAAAATTTAAAAATTTAATTTTATGACAAAGCCAAATGCTACACTCATAACATCACCAACATAAATATTTTTTTGGTGGTGGTTGATTAGGTTTATGTGGTGTTTTTGATTTTGTAGAAGAGGAGATTATGGAAGGAATTAAGAATGAAGAGAGATAATTTTTAATGTGAAGAGGAAGTGAAGAAGACTAAGGGGTTAACATTTTTGTTTCTCCCAACTCACCGCTTGGGTTCCAATTGATATCAATGACTCTACATTTTTCAAAGAAACTATTGAGTTGTCCAAGCATACATGATTTAACGTGTTCATAACAAACATTTTTTTTGTTTTATTAATATTAATTTAATTTAAAATAATTAATAATTAATAGAATTAAAGTAAGACAAACTTTCCTTTTATAGCAAATAAAAAATGAGAATGCATGAGAGATTGACACTTAAAAACTTGCCAAAGATCTCATCTTGCTTTTTTCGATTGTATGATAATTAATATATTAAAAAATAATTAAAAATTAAAATCTTTGTGAGGTTATAATTAATAAGTTTTTGTGATGATAAATATAACAAATATAGAAATAGTCTATGATTATAAACTAATTTGATTTATTAATGTCATTAAAGTAATATTATGATTTAGAGTTCTTAAATTATTCATCGATTTTATTTTCTTAATATAAAATACAATAAATGTAAGAACAATCTAGGATCGATAAAATTATTTGATTTAATATTGTCATTAAAATGAATGTTATGATTTAAAGTTTTATTATTAATATATATTATTGAAATAAATCAAAATCTAATTTATATGATTTGGATGAATTAATTACGTGATATATACAAAATTTAAAAATTTAATTTTAGTGACAAAGCAAATGCTACACTCATAACATCATCACATAAATATTTTTTTGGTGGTGGTTGATTAGGGTTTATGTGGTGTTTTGATTTTGTAAAAGAAGATTATGGAAGGAATTAAGAAGAATGAAGAGAGATAATTTTAAATGTAAAGGAAGTGAAGAAGACTAAGGTTAACATTTTTTTGTTTCTCCCAACTCACCTGTTTGGGTTCCAATTGATATCAATGACTCTACATTTTCAAAGAAACTATTGAGTTGTCCAAGCATACATGATTTAACGTGTTCATAACAAATTTTTTTTGAATTTTATTAATATTTATTTAATTTAAAATAATTAATAATTAATAGAATTAAAGTAAGACAAACTTTCCTTTTATAGCATCAATATAAATGAGAATGCATGAGAGATTGACACTTGGAAAATTGCCAAAGATCTCAACTTGCTTTTCTATTGCATGATTGTATGATATTATTATATTAAAACTAATTAAAATTAAAATCTTTTGTGAGGTAATTTATAATTAATAAGTTTTTATTATAAAATATAAATATAGAAATAGTCTATGATTAGTAAACTAATTTGATTTATTAATGTCATTAAAGTAAGTATTATGATTTAGAGTTCTTAACCATTGAAATCATCGATTTTATTTTCTTATTATAAAATACAATAAGTAATCTAGGATCGATAAAATTATTTGATTTAATATTGTCATTAAAATGAATGTTATGATTTAAAGTTTTATTATTAATATATATTATTGAAATAAATCAAAATCTAATTTATATGATTTGGATTAATTACGTGATATATACAAAAATTTAAAAATTTAATTTTAAGTGACAAAGCAAATGCTACACTCATAACATCATTGTTACAGAAATATTTTGGTGGTGGTTGATTAGGGTTTATGTGGTGTTTTGATTTTGTAAAAGAGAAGATTATGGAAGGAATTAAGAAGAATGAAAGAGATAATTTTTAATGTGTAAAGGAAGTGAAGAAGATAAGAATATTTTTTTTGTTTCTCCCAACTCAATTGCTTGGGTTCCAATTGATATCAATGACTCTACATTTTCAAAGAAACTATTGAGTTGTCCAAGCATACATGATTTGTTCATAACAAACATTTTTTTTGAATTTTATTAATATTTATTTAATTTAAATAATTAATAATTAATAGAATTAAAGTAAGACAAACCTTCCTTTTATAGCATCAATAAAATGAGAATGCATGAGAGATTGACACTTGGCAAACATGCCAAAGATCTTCAACTTGCTTTAATGATTGTATGATAATTAATATATTAAAAACTAATTAAAAATTAAAATCTTTTGTGAGGTAATTTATAATTAATAAGTTTTTATTATAAATATAACAAATATAGAAATAGTCTATGATTAGTAAACTAATTTGATTTATTAATGTCATTAAAGTAAGTATTATGATTTAGAGTTCTTAACCATTGAAATCATCGATTTTATTTTCTTATTATAAAATACAATAAGTAATCTAGGATCGATAAAATTATTTGATTTAATATTGTCATTAAAATGAATGTTATGATTTAAAGTTTTATTAATATATATTATTGAAATAAATCAAAATCTAATTTATATGATTGGATGAATTAATTACGTGACATATATACAAAAATTTAAAAATTCTAATTTTAAGTGACAAAGCCAAATGCTACACCTATAACATCATCAAGCATGTAAATATTTTTTGGTGGTGGTTGATTAGGGTTTATGGTGTTTTGATTTGTAGAAGAGGAGATTATGGAAGGAATTAAGAAGAATGAAGAGAGATAATTTTTAATGTAAGAGGAAGTGAAGAAGACTAAGGTTAACATTTTTTGTTTCTCCCAACTCAATTGCTTGGGTTCCAATTGATATCAATGACTCTACATTTTCAAAGAAACTATTGAGTTGTCCAGCATACATGATTTAACGTGTTCATAACAAACATTTTTTTTTTGCATTTTATTAATCTTAATTTAATTTAAATTAATTAATAATTAATAGAATTAAAGTAAGACAAACTTTCCTTTTATAGCAACAATTAAAAGAGAATGCATGAGAGATTGACACTTGGAAAATGCCAAAGATCTCAACTTGCTTTTTTTCGATTGTATGATAATTAATATATTAAAACAATTAAAAATTAAAATCTTTTGTGAGGTTTTATAATTAATAAGTTTGTGATGATAAAATATAACAAATATAAAATAGTCTATGATTAATAAACTAATTTGATTTATAAATGTCATTAAAGTAATATTATGATTAAGAGTTCTTAACCATTGCATCGATTTTATTTTCTTAATATAAAATACAATAAATGTATAACAATCTAGGATCGATAAAATTATTTGATTTAATATTGTCATTAAAATGAATGTTACGATTTAAAGTTTTATTATTAACATATATTATTGAAATAAATGAAAATCTAATTTATATGATTTGGATGAATTAATTACGTGATATATATACAAAATTTAAAATTTAATTTTATGACAAAGCAAAATGCTACACTCATAACATCATCAATGTAAATATTTTTTGGTGGTGGTTGATTAGGGTTTATGAGGTGTTTTTGATTTTGTAGAAGAGGAGATTATGGAAGGAATTAAGAAGTATGAAGAGAGATAATTTTTAATGTGAAAGGAAGTGAAGAAGACTAAGGGTTAACATTTTTTTGTTTCTCCCAACTCACCGCTTGGGTTCCAATTGATATCAATGACTCTACATTTTCAAAGAAACTATTGAGTTGTCCAAGCATACATGATTTAACGTGTTCATAACAAACATTTTTTTTTTTTTATTTTATTATTTATTTAATTTAAAATAATTAATAATTAATAGAATTAAAGTAAGACAAACTTTCCTTTATAGCATCAATATAAAATGAGAATGCATGAGAGATTGACACTTGAAAACATGCCAAAGATCTCATCTTGCTTATTGCATGATTGTATGATAATTAATATATTAAAAACTAATTAAAAATTAAAATCTTTTGTGAGGTAATTTATAATTAATAAGTTTTTATTATAAAATATAACAAATATAGAAATAGTCTATGATTAGTAAACTAATTTGATTTATTAATGTCATTAAAGTAAGTATTATGATTTAGAGTTCTTAACCATTGAAATCATCGATTTTATTTTCTTATTATAAAATACAATAAGTAATCTAGGATCGATAAAATTATTTGATTTAATATTGTCATTAAAATGAATGTTATGATTTAAAGTTTTATTATTAACATATATTATTGAAATAAATCAAAATCTAATTTATATGATTTGGATGAATTAATTACGTGACATATATACAAAATTTAAAAATTCTAATTTTATGACAAAGCCAAATGCTACACTCATAACATCACTGCTAATATAAATATTTTTGGTGGTGGTTGATTAGGTTTATGTGGTGTTTTGATTTTGTAGAAGAGGAGATTATGGAAGGAATTAAGAAGAATGAAGAGAGATAATTTTTAATGTGAAGAGGAAGTGAAGAAGACTAAGGGTTAACATTTTTTTTGTTTCTCCAACTCACCGTTGGGTTCCAATTGATATCAATGACTCTACATTTTTCAAAGAAACTATTGAGTTGTCCAAGCATACATGATTTAACGGTTCATAACAAACATTTTTTTGAATTTTTATTAATCTTTATTTAATTTAAATAATTAATAATTAATAGAATTAAAGTAAGACAAACTTTCCTTTATAGCAACAATATAAAATGAGAATGCATGAGAGATTGACACTTGAAAATTGCCAAAGATCTCAACTTGCTTTTTCTATTCATGATTGTATGATAATTAATATATTAAAAAAGAATTAAAAATTAAAATCTTTTGTGAGGTAATTTATAATTAATAAGTTTTTGATGATAAAATATAACAAATATAAAAATAGTCTATGATTAATAAACTAATTTGATTTATTAATGTCATTAAAGTAAGTATTATGATTTAGAGTTCTTAACCATTGAAATCATCGATTTTATTTTCTTAATATAAAATACAATAAGTAAATCTAGGATCGATAAAATTATTTGATTTAATATTGTCATTAAAATGAATGTTATGATTTAAAGTTTTATTATTAACATATATTATTGAAATAAATCAAAATCTAATTTATATGATTTGATGAATTAATTACGTGACATATATACAAAAATTTAAAATTCTAATTTTAAGTGACAAAGCCAAATGCTACACTCATAACATCATCGCTAATAAATATTTTTGTGGTGGTTGATTAGGGTTTATGTGGTGTTTTGATTTTGTAGAAGAGGAGGAATTATGAAGAGATAATTTTTAATAGGAAGTGAAGAAGACGGGTTAACATTTTTTGTTTCTCCCAACTCAATTGCTGGATTCCAATTGATATCAATGACTCTACATTTTCAAAGAAACTATTGAGTTGTCCAAGCATACATGATTTAACGTGTTCATAACAAACATTTTTTGCATTTTCATTAATCTTAATTTAATTTAAAATAATTAATAATTAATAGAATTAAAGTAAGACAAACTTTCCTTTTATAGCAACAATAAAAAAGAGAATGCATGAGAGATGACACTTTGAAAACTTGCCAAAGATCTCAACTTGTTTTTCGATTGTATGATAATTAATATATTAAACAGTAATTAAAAATTAAAATCTTTGTGAGGTAATTTATAATTAATAAAGTGATGATAAAATATAACAAATATAAAATAGTCTATGATTAATAAACTAATTTGATTTATAAATATTATTAAAGTAAATGTTATGATTAAGAGTTCTTAACCATTGAAATCATCAATTTTATTTTCTTAATATAAAATACAATAAATGTATAGAACAATCTAGGATCGATAAAACAATTTGATTTAATATTGTCATTAAAATGAATGTTACGATTTAAAGTTTTATTATTAACATATATTATTGAAATAAATGAAAATCTAATGTATATGATTTGGATGAATTAATTACGTGACATATATACAAAAATTTAAAAATCTTAATTTTAAGTGACAAAGCAGAGGAGATTATGGAAGGAATTAAGAAGAATGAAGAGAGATAATTTTTTAATGTGAAGAGGAAGTGAAGAAGACTAAGGGGTTAACATTTTTTTTTGTTTCTCCCAACTCACCTGTTTGGGTTCCAATTGATATCAATGACTCTACATTTTTCAAAGAAACTATTGAGTTGTCCAAGCATACATGATTTAACGTGTTCATAACAAACTTTTTTTTTGCATTTTCATTAATCTTAATTTAATTTAAACTAATTAATAATTAATAGAATTAAAGTAAGACAAACTTTCCTTTTATAGCAACAATAAAAAAAGAGAATGCATGAGAGATTGACACTTGGAAAACTTGCCAAAGATCTCAACTTGCTTTTTTCGATTGTATGATAATTAATATATTAAAAAAAGAATTAAAAATTAAAATCTTTGTGAGGTAATTTATAATTAATAAGTTTGTGATGATAAAATATAACAAATATAAAAATAGTCTATGATTAATAAATTAATTTGATTTATAAATGTCATTAAAGTCAATATTATGATTAAGAGTTCTTAACCATTGCATCGATTTTATTTTCTTAATATAAAATACAATAAATGTATAGAACAATCTAGGATCGATAAAATTATTTGATTTAATATTGTCATTAAAATGAATGTTACGATTTAAAGTTTTATTATTAACATATATTATTGAAATAAATGAAAATCTAATGTATATGATTTGGATGAATTAATCACGTGATATATATACAAAATTTAAAATTTAATTTTATGACAAAGCCAAATGCTACACTCATAACATCATCACACAGTAAATATTTTGGTGGTGGTTGAT
This sequence comes from Vicia sativa, assembly GCA_021764765.1. Taxonomy (NCBI): domain Eukaryota; kingdom Viridiplantae; phylum Streptophyta; class Magnoliopsida; order Fabales; family Fabaceae; genus Vicia; species Vicia sativa. The sequence goes on from CM038795.1 coordinate 66,053,016, forward strand.
TAGGGTTTATGTGGTGTTTTTGATTTTGTAGAAGAGGAGATTATGGAAGGAATTAAGAAGTATGAAGAGAGATAATTTTTTAATGTGTAAAGGAAGTGAAGAAGACTAAGGGGTTAACATTTTTTTTTGTTTCTCCCAACACACCTGTTTGGGTTCCAATTGATATCAATGACTCTACATTTTTCAAAGAAACTATTGAGTTGTCCAAGTACATGATTTAACGTGTTCATAACAAACATTTTTTGAATTTTTATTAATATTTATTTAATTTAAAATAATTAATAATTAATAGAATTAAAGTAAGACAAACCTTCCTTTTATAGCATCAATATAAAAGAGAATGCATGAGAGATTGACACTTGAAAACATGCCAAAGATCTCAACTTGCTTTTTCTATTGCATGATTGTATGATAATTAATATATTAAAAACTAATTAAAAATTAAAATCTTTTGTGAGGTAATTTATAATTAATAAGTTTTTATGATAAAATATAACAAATATAGAAATAGTCTATGATTAATAAACTAATTTGATTTATTAATGTCATTAAAGTAAGTATTATGATTAAGAGTTCTTAACAATTGAAATCATCGATTTTATTTTCTTATTATAAAATACAATAAGTAATCTAGGATCGATAAAATTATTTGATTTAATATTGTCATTAAAATGAATGTTATGATTTAAAGTTTTATTATTAACATATATTATTGAAATAAATCAAAATCTAATTTATATGATTTGGATGAATTAATTACGTGACATATATACAAAAATTTAAAAATTCTAATTTTAAGTGACAAAGCCAAATGCTACACTCATAACATCACTGCTACAGAAATATTTTTTGGTGGTGGGTGATTAGGGTTTATGTGGTGTTTTTGATTTTGTAGAAGAGGAGATTATGGAAGGAATTAAGAAGTATGAAGAGAGATAATTTTTTAATGTGTAAAGGAAGTGAAGAAGACTAAGGGGTTAACATTTTTGTTTCTAACTCACTGCTTTGGGTTCCAATTGATATCAATGACTCTACATTTTTCAAAGAAACTATTGAGTTGTCCAAGCATACATGATTTAACGTGTTCATAACAAACATTTTTTTGATTTTAATATTTATTTAATTTAAAATAATTAATAATTAATAGAATTAAAGTAAGACAAACCTTCCTTTTATAGCATCAATATAAATGAGAATGCATGAGAGATTGACACTTGGAAAACATGCCAAAGATCTCAACTTGCTTTTTCTATTGCATGATTGTATGATAATTAATATATTAAAAACTAATTAAAATTAAAATCTTTTGTGAGGTAATTTATAATTAATTTTTTTATGATAAAATATAACAAATATAGAAATAGTCTATGATTAATAAACTAATTTGATTTATTAATGTTAAAGTAAGTATTATGAAGAGTTCTTAACCATTGAAATCATCGATTTTATTTTCTTATTATAAATAAATGTATAAGTAATCTAGGATCGATAAAATTATTTGATTTAATATTGTCATTAAATGAATGTTATGATTTAAAGTTTTATTATTAATATATATTATTGAAATAAATCAAAATCTAATTTATATGATTTGATGAATTAATTACGTGATATATACAAAAATTTAAAATTTAATTTTTATGACAAAGCCAAATGCTACACTCATAACATCATCATATAAATATTTTTTGGTGGTGGTTGATTAGGGTTTATGTGGTGTTTTGATTTTGTAGAAGAGGAGATTATGGAAGGAATTAAGAAGAATGAAGAGAGATAATTTTTAATGTGAAGAGGAAGTGAAGAAGACTAGGTTAATTTTTTGTTTCTCCCAACTCACCTGCTTGGGTTCCAATTGATATCAATGACTCTACATTTTTCAAAGAAACTATTGAGTTGTCCAAGCATACATGATTTAACGTGTTCATAATAAACATTTTTTTGCATTTTCATTAATCTTAATTTAATTTAAATTAATTAATAATTAATAGAATTAAAGTAAGACAAACTTCCTTTTATAGCAACAATAAAAGAGAATGCATGAGAGATTGACACTTGGAAAACTTGCCAAAGATCTCAACTTGCTTTTTTCGATTGTATGATAATTAATATATTAAAAAGTAATTAAAAATTAAAATCTTTGTGAGGTAATTTATAATTAATAAGTTTGTGATGATAAAATATAACAAATATAAAATAGTCTATGATTAATAAACTAATTTGATTTATAAATGTCATTAAAGTAAATGTTATGATTAAGAGTTCTTAACCATTGAAATCATCAATTTTATTTTCTTAATATAAAATACAATAAATGTATAGAACAATCTAGGATCGATAAAACAATTTGATTTAATATTGTCATTAAAATGAATGTTACGATTTAAAGTTTTATTATTAACATATATTATTGAAATAAATGAAAATCTAATGTATATGATTTGGATGAATTAATTACGTGACATATATACAAAAATTTAAAAATCTTAATTTTAAGTGACAAAGCAAAATGCTACACTCATAACATCACTCCTACAGAAATAGGGTTTCTGTGGTGTTTTTGATTTTGTAGAAGAGGAGATTATGGAAGGAATTAAGAAGAATGAAGAGAGATAATTTTTTAATGTGAAGAGGAAGTGAAGAAGACTAAGGGGTTAACATTTTTTTTGTTTCTCCCAACTCACCTGTTTGGGTTCCAATTGATATCAATGACTCTACATTTTTCAAAGAAACTATTGAGTTGTCCAAGCATACATGATTTAACGTGTTCATAACAAACTTTTTTTTTTGCATTTTCATTAATCTTAATTTAATTGAAATTAATTAATTATTTAATAGAATTAAAGTAAGACAAACTTTCCTTTTATAGCAACAATAAAAAAAGAGAATGCATGAGATTGACACTTGGAAAACTTGCCAAAGATCTCAACTTGCTTTTTCGATTGTATGATAATTAATATATTAAAACAGGAATTAAAAATTAAAATCTTTTGTGAGGTAATTTATAATTAATAAGTTTGTGATGATAAAATATAACAAATATAAAAATAGTCTATGATTAATAAATTAATTTGATTTATAAATGTCATTAAAGTCAATATTATGATTAAGAGTTCTTAACCATTGCATCGATTTTATTTTCTTAATATAAAATACAATAAATGTATAGAACAATCTAGGATCGATAAAATTATTTGATTTAATATTGTCATTAAAATGAATGTTACGATTTAAAGTTTTATTATTAACATATATTATTGAAATAAATGAAAATCTAATGTATATGATTTGGATGAATTAATTACGTGACATATATACAAAAATTTAAAATTCTAATTTTAAGTGACAAAGCCAAATGCTACACTCATAACATCACCTACTGTAAATATTTTTTGGTGGTGGTTGATTAGGGTTTATGTGGTGTTTTGATTTTGTAGAAGAGGAGATTATGGAAGGAATTAAGAAGAATGAAGAGATAATTTTTAATGTGAAGAGGAAGTGAAGAAGACTAAGGGGTTAACATTTTTTGTTTCTCCCAACTCAATTTTGGGTTCCAATTGATATCAATGACTCTACATTTTCAAAGAAACTATTGAGTTGTCCAAGCATACATGATTTAACGTGTTCATAACAAACATTTTTTTTTGTATTTTTATTAATATTTATTTAATTTAAAATAATTAATAATTAATAGAATTAAAGTAAGACAAACTTTCCTTTTATAGCATCAATATAAAATGAGAATGCATGAGAGATTGACACTTGGCAAACATGCCAAAGATCTCATCTTTGCTTTTTCTATTGCATGATTGATGATAATTAATATATTAAAAATTAATTAAAATTAAAATCTTTTGTGAGGTAATTTATAATTAATAAGTTTTTAATATAAAATATAACAAATATAGAAATAGTCTATGATTAGTAAACTAATTTGATTTATTAATGTCATTAAAGTAAGTATTATGATTTAGAGTTCTTAACAATTGAAATCATCGATTTTATTTTCTTATTATAAAATACAATAAGTAATCTAGGATCGATAAAATTATTTGATTTAATATTGTCATTAAAATGAATGTTATGATTTAAAGTTTTATTATTAACATATACTATTGAAATAAATCAAAATCTAATTTATATGATTTGGATGAATTAATTACGTGACATATATACAAAAATTTAAAAATTCTAATTTTAAGTGACAAAGCCAAATGCTACACTCATAACATCACAGCTGTGTAAATATTATGTAACCCTCATGGGATGTAATAGTTTTAATTAGGATTTATTTCTTCAAGACTCTATATTATGTAACCGCCCTAAAGCCATGTAATAGCGTAGGATTTACTTCTTCCGTGACTTAACTTTCCGCATTTGCTTTCCCACTATAAACCGCTAGTAAATTAGGCATGTATGGCATGATAAATCCACATAGCTAACTCTAATCACAAGATAAATTATCTCAACTCAACACAATTTTTTCACACATGCACCCTTCAGGGTATTCTCTCTTGTTGTCAATAAATGGTCAAGTCCCTCGAACGTAGGTATCCTAGCACCGTTGTCTACAAACATATCATCATAGTCCCTTCAATCAAAGATCATAGTCCTCGACCTCGATGTTTCCTGGAAAGTGATGATCGTCCTACGCTAGGATACCCCTACGAGTTGCCTTTATGACCATTATATGTCCTTCAAATGTCCTCACATCCAAAAATAGGTTACCTACCAACTAACTGATGGATAGCACTATTCAAAAGAAAGTAAAATAACACTAAAACGACTGCCTGAGTAGGTAATAGACTCTTAATTGCTTGCTCTATCAAAAACTTTTTACCCCACACTTTCTAAAAAGTTCATTTTCAAGTATACATTCCAACGTAAATCATTACAAAGTTCTTTTCAAAACGAAATATTTCCACACTGATACATTCCAAATGGAATCATTAAGTCAAAGCGAAATGCTTTTCAAAACATTTTCAACACACGTAAAGCAAGTTTCAAAGTGAGCTAAAGCAATTAAGAGCCAGATAATTACAGATGGAAATGCTAATACTTCCCTTTTATAATCACCTCCTTTACTTTAATCTAACGGTCTTTTTCCTATTCTTTTACGTCCCTTAATTGATAAAATAAAAGTCGGTGCCGACTTGTTATTCACAACATTTGCGATCAAACGCAAAACAATCCAAAGTCGCTTCTCCCACGTTACATAGTGCTTGAAAGTGACTAAAGTGGTTGGAAAATAGAATACTAATTTGCCAACTTCTTGGAATTTTGAGAATTTTAGGGTTGCTTTCCTGAGGCTAGTAATCCCTTGAGAATCCGAACTAGTTGGGTATATATGAGGAGTGAAAATAGGTCAAGACTTTAAGAGAAAATATCTTTCAATGGAGAACATTTGATTTGAAATTTGTATGAAATCTTTCCAAACTTGGCTCAATCTTTCCTTAAATATTCTTGCACCATTTGGCATCTTGTTTGGGCTTCCTGGTCCTCAAGATAAGTAGAAATCAAGCCCAACTTGTCTTAGACCTTGCTTTGCATTTTATTTAATTAAAATTGAATTTAAATTCTTTTAAATCCAAAATAAATCTAATAAATTGGGAAAGAGGCGTGGCAAGGAGCATAGAGACTATGGATAATGTTAAGATCGATTTGGATCATAAAATTTAAGCCCATTTGAAAATATTTGCATTTGTCAAGTATTTTCCTTTATGCACCCGCCAAAATGCTCAATTTGCACAACTTGTATCTTGCTCAATTTTTAACATTTTGGGTGTTCTGGACTTTTAGAAAGATCAAGATGTATTATAAACATCAATTTTGGTTTCATCTTCATTGAAGTTTTCATGTTCAACACTTTGCAAAAGATGACTTTTGTTGACTTTTAAAAGGACCTATAATGTTTTGATCCATAATTCCAAATGAAGCATTTCTAGCCCAAGCTTGTGAGACATGAAGTTGTAGAGACTTGAATTCCTTTTAAATGAGCTTTGTGGAAAAATTTCTAATAAAGCATGTGAAAGTTATGCCTGGTCAAAGTTCTATTGACTTTTGTCTAGAAAACCCTAATTTGGAAACTTTGATCTTTGATCAAATCTTGACTTTTCTTGATGAGTCATGATCAACCCTTGATCAAAGTATGAATATTACTTCAAAATATTGGTGTTGACCAAAAAATAAGAAGTTTGACTGCATGTTGACCACAGTTGACTTTTTGTCCAATATAGTTGATTTTCAACCATCTGAGCAAGTGGATGAGCAATTTTGATTGTAAGGGTTGAAACTTGATATGGTGATCCTTGAAGCATATTATGGGTATGATGATCATTTAGAGCACTGGATCCATCTTAATGAGGAGAAAACCCTAGTTTGATAGATTGCTTAAAAGAGGGTTTGTCCGTCAACCCTTGTGAAACTTTGAGTATGGAGTCGGATTGTCTTGAGAAGTAAGAGGGAAAACTTTGGGGTATAACAATGACTCTAAAGGTGGACCTCCAAGAGAGCTTCTAAAGGTAGTCCAAATCAAGCGGTGGTCATAATTTGAAGGTGGAACTCAAGAAAGAACTTTGAAGGTGATCGAACTTTTAAAGGTGGTGGTTCTAGATAAGGTCCAAATTAACAAAGGTGGAACTGGTGGAAATAGAACTTCAAGAAAGTCTAGAAGGAGATACGGTTCTAGAGTCGAAGGAGATTCCAACAAAAGGCGCTTGAAAAGTTCTCAAGAAGAAAATATGGATGAAGGCCATTGTAAAAGAACTTAAGGCTTCAAAGGAAACAAGACTGAAGTTAATCGAGCTTTCAAGGAGAAGAAAGTCATCAACGTTAGATGGGTTTTAAGGTAAAGCTTAGCCGATGGAGTTGGAAAGCACAAAGCAAGGATAGTGGCGAGTTTTTCTTTAGAAAACTGGACTAGATTATTTTGAGGTGTTTGCTCCATAGCTAGCATGAAACAATCATATTGGTGATTGCTTTAGTGAAAATGTAGTCAATGATGCATTTGGATGTGAACTCAGATTTCTAAACGGTCCATTACAAGAGGAGGATATCGTGTCAAACCTCCCCTGCCGTGAACAAGAATCGTGAAGAATGGTGTACAAGCTACACAAAGCTCTTTATGGATCAAGCAAGCACCCAAACCTTGGAATCGTAATATTGATTCATTTTTCAAGAAGCAATTCGGAAATGTGAGATGGAGTATGGCGCTATGGAAACATTCTGGAAGCAATATGATTCTAGTGTGGCTTTATGTTGATGACATATTGCTTACGGAGTTGTCCGTAAGATATAAACTTTGAGGTTCAAATTTTTGTTGCTCCCAACTCACCTATTTAGGTTCCAATTGATATCAATGACTCTACATTTTCAAAGAAACTATTGAGTTTCCAAGCATACATGATTTAACGTGTTCATAACAAACATTTTTTTTGCATTTTATTAATATTTATTTAATTTAAAATAATTAATAATTAATAGAATTAAAGTAAGACAAACTTTCCTTTTATAGCAACAATATAAAATGAGAATGCATGAGAGATTGACACTTGGCAAACTTGCCAAAGATCTCATCTTGCTTTTTTCATTGTATGATTATATGATAATTAATATATTAAAAATGATTAAAAATTAAAATCTTTTGTGAGGTAATTTATAATTAATAAGTTTTTATTATAAAATATAACAAATATAGAAATAGTCTATGATTAGTAAACTAATTTGATTTATTAATGTCATTAAAGTAAGTATTATGATTTAGAGTTCTTAACCATTGAAATCATCGATTTTATTTTCTTATTATAAAATACAATAAGTAATCTAGGATCGATAAAATTATTTGATTTAATATTGTCATTAAAATGAATGTTATGATTTAAAGTTTTATTATTAACATATATTATTGAAATAAATCAAAATCTAATTTATATGATTTGGATGAATTAATTACGTGATATATACAAAATTTAAAAATTCTAATTTTAAGTGACAAAGCCAAATGCTACACTCATAACATCAAGCTATGAAATAATTTTTGGTGGTGGTTGATTAGGGTTTATGTGGTGTTTTGATTTTGTAGAAGAGGAGATTATGGAAGGAATTAAGAAGAATGAAGAGAGAATTTTTAATGTGAAGAGGAAGTGAAGAATACTAAGGTTTACATTTTTTTGTTTCTCCCAACTCACCGTTTGGGTTCCAATTGATATCAATGACTATATTTTTCAAAAGAAACTATTGAGTTTCCAAGCATACATGATTTAACGTGTTCATAACAAACTTTTTTTTGCATTTTTATTAATATTTATTTAATTTAAATTAATTAATAATTAATAGAATTAAAGTAAGACAAACTTTCCTTTTATAAAGCAACAATAAAAAAGAATGCATGAGAGATTGACACTTGGAAAACTTGCCAAAGATCTCAACTTGCTTATTTCTATTGTATGATAATTAATATATTAAAACAGTAATTAAAAATTAAAATAATTTTGTGAGGTAATTTATAATTAATATATTTTTGATTATAAAATATAACAAATATAGAAATAGTCTATGATTAATAAACTAATTTGATTTATTAATGTCATTAAAGTAAATATTATGATTAACAGTTCTTAACCATTGAAATCATCGATTTTATTTTCTTAATATAAAATACAATAAATGTATAGAACAATCTAGGATCGATAAAACAATTTGATTTAATATTGTCATTAAAATGAATGTTACGATTTAAAGTTTTATTATTAACATATATTATTGAAATAAATGAAAATCTAATTTATATCATTTGGATGAATTAATTACGTTTAAGAACAACAAAAATTTAAAAATTCTAATTTTAAGTGACAAAGCCAAATGCTACAGTCATACGAATTAAAATATTTAGGTATACAAATATTTAAACATGTTTTTTGTAAATAAATATTTTAAGGTTTAAGCTGATAGAAATATTTTATGGTTTACTTAAAATCAAGAATCTAAATTGGCTTTTTATTTCATTTTCATTCACACAATCCTTCGATTATTAATGACACAAACGTCGATTAACAAATGACCAAATTATTCTCTTCTTTATCTTATCTCCATTACACAAATTTTAAAATGCAATTTACTAAATTTTACACATCTTTATTTTTCTTATTTTCATTATATTGTGTTTACTTTTCAGTCTCAACTCCCATTGGCATGGGACTCAAGTTGCATATAATGCTTTGAATCTTTCATCTAAAATGTTTGGTCACCAACCACCACCATTGGATCTAGCTTCAATGATTCATAAATACTATCCAATTATGGTCGCTAACCTATACAAAAATTTTAAAAATAAATGAAAGGTAGCATCTAAATTAGTTAAATTAGTTAAGTATTTGTATCTTATTCTCTACAAAGAAAAGTCTTTAACCTCCAAAGAACATCAAGTAAGAGGGTCCTTATATCTTCCATCAAGGTTTCACATAATCCCTTTAGTTTTCTCCGTTCAATAATTAAAACATTCAAAACAAAAATCAAAACTCAAAATTAGGATGAATTAATTCTTGTTCATTATATAATATTTAAATTTATATATATATATATATATATATATATATATATATATATATATATATATATATATATATATATATATATATATATATTAGAATTTGATACAAAATATCTGGAAAATTATTGTGATGTATCCTAGAGGGTTTAGGATTAAAACTTTGACGTGCAAATTTTTGTTGCTTCTCCCAACTCACCTGTTTGGGTTCCAATTGATATCAATGACTCTACATTTTTCAAAGAAATTATTGAGTTGTCAAGCATACATGATTTAACGTGTTCATAATAAACATTTCTTTTTTGCATTTTTATTAATATTTATTTAATTTAAAATAATTAATAATTAATAGAATTAAAGTACGACAAACTTTCCTTTTATAGCATCAATATAAAATGAGAATGCATGAGAGATTGACACTCGGCAAACATGCCAAAGATCTCATCTTGATTTTTTCTATTGCATGATTGTATGATAATTAATATATTAAAAACTAATTAAAAATTAAAATCTTTTGTGAGGTAATTTATAATTAATAAGTTTTTTATTATAAAATATGACAAATATAGAAATAGTCTATGATTAGTAAACTAATTTGATTTATTAATGTCATTAAAGTAAGTATTATGATTTAGAGTTCTTAACCATTGAAATCATCGATTTTATTTTCTTATTATAAAATACAATAAGTAATCTAGGATCGATAAAATTATTTGATTTAATATTGTCATTAAAATGAATGTTATGATTTAAAGTTTTATTATTAACATATATTATTGAAATAAATCAAAATCTAATTTATATGATTTGGATGAATTAATTACGTGACATATATACAAAAATTTAAAAATTCTAATTTTAAGTGACAAAGCCAAATGCTACACTCATAACATCACCACATGTAAATATTTTTGGTGGTGGTTGATTAGGGTTTATGTGGTGTTTTTGATTTTGTAGAAGAGGAGATTATGGAAGGAATTAAGAAGAATGAAGAGAGATAATTTTTTAATGTGAAGAGGAAGTGAAGAAGACTAGGGTTAACAATTTTTTGTCTCCCAACTCACCGTTTGGTTCCAATTGATATCAATGACTCTACATTTTCAAAGAAACTATTGAGTTGTCCAAGCATACATGATTTAACGTGTTCATAACAAACATTTTTTGCATTTTTATTAATCTTTATTTAATTTAAATTAATTAATAATTAATAGAATTAAAGTAAGACAAACTTTCCTTTTATAGCAACAATAAAAAGAGAATGCATGAGAGATTGACACTTGGAAAACTTGCCAAAGATCTCAACTTGCTTTTTCGATTGTATGATAATTAATATATTAAAACAGTAATTAAAATTAAAATCTTTTGTGAGGTAATTTATAATTAATAAGTTTGTGATGATAAAATATAACAAATATAAAAATAGTCTATGATTAATAAACTAATGTCAATATTATGATTAAGAGTTCTTAACCATTGCATCGATTTTATTTTTTAATATAAAATACAATAAATGTATAGAACAATCTAGGATCGATAAAATTATTTGATTTAATATTGTCATTAAAATGAATGTTACGATTTAATGTTTTATTATTAACATATATTATTGAAATAAATGAAAATCTAATTTATATGATTTGGATGAATTAATTACGTGACATATATACAAAATTTAAAATTCTAATTTTAAGTGACAAAGCCAAATGCTACACTCATAACATCATCACATAAATATTTTTGGTGGTGGTTGATTAGGGTTTATGTGGTGTTTTTGATTTTGTAGAAGAGGAGATTATGGAAGGAATTAAGAAGAATGAAGAGAGATAATTTTTTAATGTGAAGAGGAAGTGAAGAAGACTAAGGGGTTAAATTTTTTTTCTCCCAACTCACCGTTGGGTTCCAATTGATATCAATGACTCTACATTTTCAAAGAAACTATTGAGTTGTCCAAGCATACATGATTTAACGTGTTCATAACAAACATTTTTTTGCATTTTCATTAATCTTAATTTAATTTAAATTAATTAATAATTAATAGAATTAAAGTAAGACAAACTTTCCTTTTATAGCAACAATAAAAAAGAGAATGCATGAGAGATTGACACTTGGAAAACTTGCCAAAGATCTCAACTTGCTTTTTCGATTGTATGATAATTAATATATTAAAAAGAATTAAAAATTAAAATCTTTTGTGAGGTAATTTATAATTAATAAGTTTGTGATGATAAAATATAACAAATATAAAAATAGTCTATGATTAATAAACTAATTTGATTTATAAATGTCATTAAAGTAAATATTATGATTAAGAGTTCTTAACCATTGAAATCATCGATTTTATTTTCTTAATATAAAATACAATAAATATAGAACAATCTAGGATCGATAAAACAATTTGATTTAATATTGTCATTAAAATGAATGTTACGATTTAAAGTTTTATTATTAAATATATTATTGAAATAAATCAAAATCTAATTTATATGATTTGGATGAATTAATTACGTGACATATATATACAAAAATTTAAAAATTCTAATTTTAAGTGACAAAGGAAAATGCTACACTCATAACATCACTGCTACGAAAATATTTTTTGATGGTGGTTGATTAGGGTTTATGTGGTGCTTTTGATTTTGTAGAAGAGGAGATTATGGAAGGAATTAAGAAGAATGGAGAGATAATTTTTAATGTGAAGAGGAAGTGAAGAAGACTAAGGGTCAATTTTTTGTTTCTCCCAACTCACCTGTTTGGGTTCCAATTGATATCAATGACTCTACATTTTTCAAAGAAACTATTGAGTTGTCCAAGCATACATGATTTAACGTGTTCATAACAAACATTTTTTTTGCATTTTTATTAATCTTTATTTAATTTAAATTAATAAATAATTAATAGAATTAGTAAGACAAACTTTTATAGCAACAATAAAAAGAGAATGCATGAGAGATTGACACTTGGAAAACTTGCCAAAGATCTCAACTTGCTTTTTTCGATTGTATGATAATTAATATATTAAAACAGTAATTAAAAATTAAAATCTTTTGTGAGGTAATTTATAATTAATAAGTTTGTGATGATAAAATATAACAAATATAAAAATAGTCTATGATTAATAAACTAATGTCAATATTATGATTAAGATTTCTTAACCATTGCATGGATTTTATTTTCTTAATATAAAATACAATAAATGTATAGAACAATCTAGGATCGATAAAATTATTTGATTTAATATTGTCATTAAAATGAATGTTACGATTTAATGTTTTATTATTAACATATATTATTGAAATAAATGAAAATCTAATTTATATGATTTGGATGAATTAATTACGTGACATATATACAAACATTTAAAATTTAATTTTATGACAAAGCCAAATGCTACACTCATACCATCACTGCTACAGAAATAATTTTTGGTGGTGGTTGATTAGGGTTTATGTGGTGTTTTTGATTTTGTAGAAGAGGAGATTATGGAAGGAATTAAGAAGAATGAAGAGAGATAATTTTTTAATGTGAAGAGGAAGTGAAGAAGACTAAGGGGTTAACATTTTTTTTTTCTCCCAACTCACCTGTTTGGGTTCCAATTGATATCAATGACTCTACATTTTTCAAAGAAACTATTGAGTTGTCCAAGCATACATGATTTAACGTGTTCATAACAAACATTTTTTGTGCATTTTCATTAATCTTAATTTAATTTAAATTAATTAATAATTAATAGAATTAAAGTAAGACAAACTTTCCTTTTATAGCAACAATAAAAAAAGAGAATGCATTAGAGATGACACTTGGAAAACTTGCCAAAGATCTCAACTTGCTTTTTTCGATTGTATGATAATTAATATATTAAAACAGTAATTAAAAATTAAATTCTTTGTGAGGTAATTTATAATTAATAAGTTTGTGATGATAAAATATAACAAATATAAAATAGTCTATGATTAATAAACTAATTTGATTTATAAATATCATTAAAGTAAATATTATGATTAAGAGTTCTTAACCATTGAAATCATCGATTTTATTTTCTTAATATAAAATACAATAAATGTATAGAACAATCTAGGATCGATAAAACAATTTGATTTAATATTGTCATTAAAATGAATGTTACGATTTAAAGTTTTATTATTAACATATATTATTGAAATAAATCAAAATCTAATTTATATGATTTGATGAATTAATTACGTGACATATATACAAAATTTAAAAATTCTAATTTTAAGTGACAAAGCCAAATGCACTCATAACATCACCAACATGAAATATTTTTGGTGGTGGTTGATTAGGGTTTATGTGGTGTTTTTGATTTTGTAGAAGAGGAGATTATGGAAGGAATTAAGAAGAATGAAGAGAGATAATTTTTAATGTGAAGAGGAAGAAGACTAAGGGTTAACATTTTTTTGTTTCTCCCAACTCACTGTTTGGGTTCCAATTGATATCAATGACTCTACATTTTCAAAGAAACTATTGAGTTGTCCAAGCATACATGATTTAACGTTCATAACAAACATTTTTTTGCATTTTATTAATCTTTATTTAATTTAAATTAATTAATAATTAATAGAATTAAAGTAAGACAAACTTTCCTTTTATAGCAACAATAAAAAGAGAATGCATGAGAGATTGACACTTGGAAAACTTGCCAAAGATCTCAACTTGTTTTTTCGATTGTATGATAATTAATATATAAAAAGAATTAAAAATTAAAATCTTTTGTGAGGTAATTTATAATTAATAAGTTTGTGATGATAAAATATAACAAATATAAAATAGTCTATGATTAATAAACTAATGTCAATATTATGATTAAGATTCTTAACCATTGCATCGATTTTATTCTTAATATAAAATACAATAAATGTATAGAACAATCTAGGATCGATAAAATTATTTGATTTAATATTGTCATTAAAATGAATGTTACGATTTAAAGTTTTATTATTAACATATATTATTGAAATAAATGAAAATCTAATTTATATGATTTGATGAATTAATTGACATATATACAAAATTTAAAAATTCTAATTTTAAGTGACAAAGCCAAATGCTACACTCATAACATCACCCATGTAAATAATTTTTGGTGGTGGTTGATTAGGGTTTATGGTGTTTTGATTTTGTAGAAGAGGAGATTATGGAAGGAATTAAGAAGAATGAAGAGATAATTTTTAATGTGAAGAGGAAGTGAAGAAGACTAGGGTTAACATTTTTTTTTTCTCCCAACTCAATTGTGGGTTCCAATTGATATCAATGACTCTACATTTTCAAAGAAACTATTGAGTTGTCCAAGCATACATGATTTAACGTGTTCATAACAAACATTTTTTTTGCATTTTCATTAATATTTATTTAATTTAAATTAATTAATAATTAATAGAATTAAAGTAAGACAAACTTTCCTTTTATAGCAAAATAATAAAAAGAGAATGCATGAGAGATTGACACTTGGAAAACTGCCAAAGATCTCAACTTGCTTTTTTCGATTGTATGATAATTAATATATTAAAACAAATAATTAAAAATTAAAATCTTTTGTGAGGTAATTTATAATTAATAAGTTTGTGATGATAAAATATAACAAATATAAAATAGTCTATGATTAATAAACTAATTTGATTTATAAATGTCATTAAAGTAAATATTATGATTAAGAGTTCTTAACCATTGAAATCATCGATTTTATTTTCTTAATATAAAATACAATAAATGTATAGAACAATCTAGGATCGATAAAATTATTTGATTTAATATTGTCATTAAAATGAATGTTATGATTTAAAGTTTTATTATTAACATATATTATTGAAATAAATCAAAATCTAATTTATATGATTTGGATGAATTAATTACGTGACATATATACAAAAATTTAAAAATTCTAATTTTAAGTGACAAAGCCAAATGCTACACTCATAACATCACCACATGTAAATATTTTGGTGGTGGTTGATTAGGGTTTATGGTGTTTTGATTTTGTAGAAGAGGAGATTATGGAAGGAATTAAGAAGAATGAAGAGAGATAATTTTTTAATGTGAAGAGGAAGTGAAGAAGACTAAGGGGTTAACAATTTTTTTGTTTCTCCCAACTCACCTGTTTGGGTTCCAATTGATATCAATAACTCTACATTTTTCAAAGAAACTATTGAGTTGTCTAAGCATACATGATTTAACGTGTTCATAACAAACATTTTTTTTGCATTTTTATTAATCTTTATTTAATTTAAATTAATAAATAATTAATAGAATTAAAGTAAGACAAACTTTCCTTTTATAGCAACAATAAAAAAAGAGAATGCATGAGAGATTGACACTTGGAAAACTTGCCAAAGATCTCAACTTGCTTTTTTCGATTGCATGATAATTAATATATTAAAACAGTAATTAAAAATTAAAATCTTTTGTGAGGTAATTTATAATTAATAAGTTTGTGATGATAAAATATAACAAATATAAAATAGTCTATGATTAATAAACTAATGTCAATATGATTAAGATTTCTTAACCATTGCATCGATTTTATTTTCTTAATATAAAATACAATAAATGTATAGAACAATCTAGGATCGATAAAATTATTTGATTTAATATTGTCATTAAAATGAATGTTATGATTTAAAGTTTTATTATTAATATATTATTGAAATAAATGAAAATCTAATTTATATGATTTGGATGAATTAATTACGTGACATATATACAAAAATTTAAAAATTCTAATTTTAAGTGACAAAGCCAAATATACACCATAACATCACCGCATGTAAATATTTTTGGTGGTGGTTGATTAGGGTTTATGTGGTGTTTTTGATTTTGTAGAAGAGGAGATTATGGAAGGAATTAAGAAGAATGAAGAGAGATAATTTTTTAATGTGAAGAGGAAGTGAAGAAGACTAAGGGTTAACATTTTTTGTTTCTCCCAACTCACCTTTGGGTTCCAATTGATATCAATGACTCTACATTTTCAAAGAAACTATTGAGTTGTCCAAGCATACATGATTTAACGTGTTCATAACAAACATTTTTTTTTGCATTTTCATTAATCTTAATTTAATTTAAATTAATTAATAATTAATAGAATTAAAGTAAGACAAACTTTCCTTTTATAGCAACAATAAAAAAAGAGAATGCATTAGAGATTGACACTTGGAAAACTTGCCAAAGATCTCAACTTGCTTTTTTCGATTGTATGATAATTAATATATTAAAACAGTAATTAAAAATTAAAATCTTTTGTGAGGTAATTTATAATTAATAAGTTTGTGATGATAAAATATAACAAATATAAAAATAGTCTATGATTAATAAACTAATTTGATTTATAAATGTCATTAAAGTAAATATTATGATTAAGAGTTCTTAACCATTGAAATCATCGATTTTATTTTCTTAATATAAAATACAATAAATGTATAGAACAATCTAGGATCGATAAAACAATTTGATTTAATATTGTCATTAAAATGAATGTTACGATTTAAAGTTTTATTATTAACATATATTATTGAAATAAATCAAAATCTAATTTATATGATTTGGATGAATTAATTACGTGACATATATACAAAAATTTAAAAATTCTAATTTTAAGTGACAAAGCCAAATGCTACACTCATAACATCAAGCATGTAAATATTTTTTGGTGGTGGTTGATTAGGGTTTATGTGGTGTTTATGATTTTGTAGAAGAGGAGATTATGGAAGGAATTAAGAAGAATGAAGAGAGATAATTTTTTAATGTGAAGAGGAAGTGAAGAAGACTAAGGGGTTAACAATTTTTTTTGTTTCTCCCAACTCACCTGTTTGGGTTCCAATTGATATCAATAACTCTACATTTTTCAAAGAAACTATTGAGTTGTCTAAGCATACATGATTTAACGTGTTCATAACAAACATTTTTTTTGCATTTTTATTAATCTTTATTTAATTTAAATTAATAAATAATTAATAGAATTAAAGTAAGACAAACTTTCCTTTTATAGCAACAATAAAAAGAGAATGCATGAGAGATTGACACTTGGAAAACTTGCCAAAGATCTCAACTTGCTTTTTCGATTGTATGATAATTAATATATTAAAAAAGAATTAAAAATTAAAATCTTTTGTGAGGTAATTTATAATTAATAAGTTTGTGATGATAAAATATAACAAATATAAAAATAGTCTATGATTAATAAACTAATGTCAATATTATGATTAAGATTTCTTAACCATTGCATGGATTTTATTTTCTTAATATAAAATACAATAAATGTATAGAACAATCTAGGATCGATAAAATTATTTGATTTAATATTGTCATTAAAATGAATGTTATGATTTAAAGTTTTATTATTAACATATATTATTGAAATAAATCAAAATCTAATTTATATGATTTGGATGAATTAATTACGTGACATATATACAAAAATTTAAAAATCTAATTTTAGTGACAAAGCCAAATGCTACACTCATAACATCACTGCTAGAAATATTTTTGGTGGTGGTTGATTAGGGTTTATGTGGTGTTTTGATTTTGTAGAAGAGGAGATTATGGAAGGAATTAAGAAGAATGAGAGAGATAATTTTTAATGTGAAGAGGAAGTGAAGAAGACTAAGGGGTTAACATTTTTTGTTTCTCCCAACTCACTGTTTGGGTTCCAATTGATATCAATGACTCTACATTTTCAAAGAAACTATTGAGTTGTCCAAGCATACATGATTTAACGTGTTCATAACAAATTTTTTTTTGCATTTCATTAATCTTAATTTAATTTAAATTAATTAATAATTAATAGAATTAAAGTAAGACAAACTTTCCTTTTATAGCAACAATAAAAAGAGAATGCATGAGAGATTGACACTTGGAAAACTTGCCAAAGATCTCAACTTGCTTTTTTCGATTGTATGATAATTAATATATTAAAAAGAATTAAAAATTAAAATCTTTTGTGAGGTAATTTATAATTAATAAGTTTGTGATGATAAAATATAACAAATATAAAAATAGTCTATGATTAATAAACTAATTTGATTTATAAATGTCATTAAAGTCAATATTATGATTAAGAGTTCTTAACTGAAATCATCGATTTTATTTTCTTAATATAAAATACAATAAATGTATAGAACAATCTAGGATCGATAAAATTATTTGATTTAATATTGTCATTAAAATGAATGTTATGATTTAAAGTTTTATTATTAACATATATTATTGAAATAAATGAAAATCTAATTTATATGATTTGGATGAATTAATTACGTGACATATATACAAAAATTTAAAATTCTAATTTTAAGTGACAAAGCCAAATGCTACACTCATAACATCAAGCTACATAAATATTTTTTGGTGGTGGTTGATTAGGGTTTATGGTGTTTTTGATTTTGTAGAAGAGGAGATTATGGAAGGAATTAAGAAGAATGAAGAGATAATTTTTAATGTGAAGAGGAAGTGAAGAAGACTAAGGGTTAACATTTTTTTCTCCCAACTCACCCGTTTGGGTTCCAATTGATATCAATGACTCTACATTTTCAAAGAAACTATTGAGTTGTCAAGCATACATGATTTAACGTGTTCATAACAAACTTTTTTTGCATTTTTATTAATATTTATTTAATTTAAATAATTAATAATTAATAGAATTAAAGTAGGACAAACTTTCCTTTATAGCATCAATATAAAATGAGAATGCATGAGAGATTGACACTTGGCAAACATGCCAAAGATCTCATCTTGCTTTTCTATTCATGATTGTATGATAATTAATATATTAAAAATTAATTAAAAATTAAAATCTTTGTGAGGTAATTTATAATTAATAAGTTTTTATTATAAAATATAACAAATATAGAAATAGTCTATGATTAGTAAACTAATTTGATTTATTAATGTCATTAAAGTAAGTATTATGATTTAGAGTTCTTAACCATCGAAATCATCGATTTTATTTTCTTATTATAAAATACAATAAGTAATCTAGGATCGATAAAATTATTTGATTTAATATTGTCATTAAAATGAATGTTATGATTTAAAGTTTTATTATTAACATATATTATTGAAATAAATCAAAATCTAATTTATATGATTTGGATGAATTAATTACGTGACATATATACAAAAATTTAAAAATCTTAATTTTAAGTGACAAAGCAGAGGAGATTATGGAAGGAATTAAGAAGAATGAAGAGAGATAATTTTTTAATGTGAAGAGGAAGTGAAGAAGACTAAGGGGTTAACAATTTTTTTTGTTTCTCCCAACTCACCTGTTTGGGTTCCAATTCATATCAATAACTCTACATTTTTCAAAGAAACTATTGAGTTGTCTAAGCATACATGATTTAACGTGTTCATAACAAACATTTTTTTTGCATTTTTATTAATCTTTATTTAATTTAAATTAATAAATAATTAATAGAATTAAAGTAAGACAAACTTTCCTTTTATAGCAACAATAAAAAAAGAGAATGCATGAGAGATTGACACTTGGAAAACTTGCCAAAGATATCAACTTGCTTTTTTCGATTATATGATAATTAATGTATTAAAACAGTAATTAAAAATTAAAATCTTTTGTGAGGTAATTTATAATTAATAAGTTTGTGATGATAAAATATAACAAATATAAAAATAGTCTATGATTAATAAACTAATTTGATTTATAAATGTCATTAAAGTAAATATTATGATTAAGAGTTCTTAACCATTGAAATCATCGATTTTATTTTCTTAATATAAAATACAATAAATGTATAGAACAATCTAGGATCGATAAAACAAGTTGATTTAATATTGTCATTAAAATCAATGTTATGATTTAAAGTTTTATTATTAACATATATTATTGAAATAAATCAAAATCTAATTTATATGATTTGGATGAATTAATTACGTGACATATATACAAAATTTAAAATTCTAATTTTAAGTGACAAAGCTAAATGCTACACTCATAACATCACTGCCATAAAAATATTTTTGGTGGTGGTTGATTAGGGTTTATGGTGTTTTGATTTTGTAGAAGAGGAGATTATGGAAGGAATTAAGAAGAATGAAGAGGGATAATTTTTTAATGTGAAGAGGAAGTGAAGAAGACTAAGGTGTTTACAATTTTTTTCTTTCTTCCAACTCACCTGTTTGGTTCCAATTGATATCAATGACTCTACATTTTTCAAAGAAACTATTGAGTTGTCCAAGCATACATGATTTAATGTGTTCATAACAAACATTTTTTTTTTTGCATTTTTATTAATATTTATTTAATTTAAAATAATTAATAATTAATAGAATTAAAGTACGACAAACTTTCCTTTTATAGCATCAATATAAAATGAGAATGCATGAGAGATTGACACTCGGCAAACATGCCAAAGATCTCATCTTGCGTTTTTCTATTGCATGATTGTATGATAATTAATATATTAAAAAATTAATTAAAAATTAAAATCTTTTGTGAGGTAATTTATAATTAATAAGTTTTTATTATAAAATATAACAAATATAGAAATAGTCTATGATTAGTAAACTAATTTGATTTATTAATGTCATTAAAGTAAGTATTATGATTTAGAGTTCTTAACCATTGAAATCATCGATTTTATTTTCTTATTATAAAATACAATAAGTAATCTAGGATCGATAAAATTATTTGATTTAATATTGTCATTAAAATGAATGTTATGATTTAAAGTTTTATTATTAACATATATTATTGAAATAAATCAAAATCTAATTTATATGATTTGGATGAATTAATTACGTGACATATATACAAAAATTTAAAAATTCTAATTTTAAGTGACAAAGCCAAATGCTACACTCATAACATCACTGCTACAGAAATATTTTTTTGGTGGTTGATTAGGGTTTATGTGGTGTTTTTGATTTTGTAGAAGAGGAGATTATGGAAGGAATTAAGAAGAATGAAGAGAGATAATTTTTAATGTGAAGAGGAAGAAGAAGACTAGGGGTTAACATTTTTTTGTTTCTCCCAACTCACCTGTTTGGGTTCCAATTGATATCAATGACTCTACATTTTTCAAAGAAACTATTGAGTTGTCCAAGCATACATGATTTAACGTGTTCATAACAAACATTTTTTTGCAATTTTATTAATCTTTATTTAATTTAAATTAATTAATAATTAATAGAATTAAAGTAAGACAAACTTTCCTTTTATAGCAACAATAAAAAAAGAGAATGCATGAGAGATTGACACTTGGAAAACTTGCCAAAGATCTCAACTTGCTTTTTTCGATTGTATGATAATTAATATATTAAAACAGTAATTAAAAATTAAAATCTTTTGTGAGGTAATTTATAATTAATAAGTTTGTGATGATAAAATATAACAAATATAAAAATAGTCTATGATTAATAAACTAATTTGATTTATAAATGTCATTAAAGTAAATATTATGATTAAGAGTTCTTAACCATTGAAATCATCGATTTTATTTTCTTAATATAAAATACAATAAATGTATAGAACAATCTAGGATCGATAAAACAATTTGATTTAATATTGTCATTAAAATGAATGTTACGATTTAAAGTTTTATTATTAACATATATTATTGAAATAAATCAAAATCTAATTTATATGATTTGGATGAATTAATTACGTGACATATATACAAAAATTTAAAATTTAATTTTAAGTGACAAAGCCAAATGCTACACTAACATCACCAACTATGTAAATATTTTTGGTGGTGGTTGATTAGGGTTTATGTGGTTTTTGATTTTGTAGAAGAGGAGATTATGGAAGGAATTAAGAAGAATGAAGAGAGATAATTTTTAATGTGAAGAGGAAGTGAAGACTAAGGTTTACAATTTTTTTCTTTCTTCCAACTCACCTGTTTGGTTCCAATTGATATCAATGACTCTACATTTTTCAAAGAAACTATTGAGTTGTCCAAGCATACATGATTTAATGTGTTCATAACAAACTTTTTTTTTTGCATTTTTATTAAGATTTATTTAATTTAAAATAATTAATAATTAATATAATTAAAGTACGACAAACTTTCCTTTCATAGCATCAATATAAAATGAGAATGCATGAGAGATTGACACTTGCAAACATGCCAAAGATCTCATCTTTGCTTTTCTATTGCATGATTGTATGATAATTAATATATTAAAAAATTAATTAAAAATTAAAATCTTTTGTGAGGTAATTTATAATTAATAAGTTTTTTATTATAAAATATAACAAATATGGAAATAGTCTATGATTAGTAAACTAATTTGATTTATTAATGTCATTAAAGTAAGTATTATGATTTAGAGTTCTTAACCATTGAAATCATCGATTTTATTTTCTTATTATAAAATACAATAAGTAATCTAGGATCGATAAAATTATTTGATTTAATATTGTCATTAAAATGAATGTTATGATTTAAAGTTTTATTATTAACATATATTATTGAAATAAATCAAAATCTAATTTATATGATTTGGATGAATTAATTACGTGACATATATACAAAAATTTAAAAATTCTAATTTTAAGTGACAAAGCCAAATGCTACACTCATAACATCATCAAGCATAAATATTTTTGGTGGTGGTTGATTAGGGTTTATGGTGTTTTGATTTTGTAGAAGAGGAGATTATGGAAGGAATTAAGAAGAATGAAGAGATAATTTTTAATGTGAAGAGGAAGAAGAAGACTAAGGGTTAACATTTTTTTGTTTCTCCCAACTCACTGTTTGGGTTCCAATTGATATCAATGACTCTACATTTTCAAAGAAACTATTGAGTTGTCCAAGCATACATGATTTAACGTGTTCATAACAAACATTTTTTTGCAATTTTATTAATCTTTATTTAATTTAAATTAATTAATAATTAATAGAATTAAAGTAAGACAAACTTTCCTTTTATAGCAACAATAAAAAGAGAATGCATGAGAGATTGACACTTGAAAACTTGCCAAAGATCTCAACTTGCTTTTTCGATTGTATGATAATTAATATATTAAAACAGAATTAAAAATTAAAATCTTTGTGAGGTAATTTATAATTAATAAGTTTGTGATGATAAAATATAACAAATATAAAAATAATCTATGATTAATAAACTAATTTGATTTATAAATGTCATTAAAGTAAATATTATGATTAAGAGTTCTTAACCATTGAAATCATCGATTTTATTTTCTTAATATAAAATAATACAATAAATCTAGGATCGATAAAACAATTTGATTTAATATTGTCATTAAAATGAATGTTACGATTTAAAGTTTTATTATTAACATATATTATTGAAATAAATCAAAATCTAATTTATATGATTTGGATGAATTAATTACGTGACATATATACAAAAATTTAAAAATTTAATTTTAAGTGACAAAGCCAAATGCTACACTCATAACATCAGCTACAAAATATTTTTGGTGGTGGTTGATTAGGGTTTATGGTGTTTTGATTTTGTAGAAGAGGAGATTATGGAAGGAATTAAGAAGAATGAAGAGATAATTTTTAATGTGAAGAGGAAGTGAAGACTAAGGTGTTAATTTTTTTTTCTTCCAACTCACTGTTGGTTCCAATTGATATCAATGACTCTACATTTTTCAAAGAAATTATTGAGTTGTCCAAGCATACATGATTTAACGTGTTCATAACAAACATTTCTTTTTTGCATTTTTATTAATATTTATTTAATTTAAAATAATTAATAATTAATAGAATTAAAGTACGACAAACTTTCCTTTTATAGCATCAATATAAAATGAGAATGCATGAGAGATTGACACTGGCAAACATGCCAAAGATCTCAACTTGCTTATTTCGATTGTATGATAATTAATATATTAAAACACTTAATTAAAAATTAAAATCTTTTGTGAGGTAATTTATAATTAATAAGTTTTTTATTATAAAATATGACAAATATAGAAATAGTCTATGATTAGTAAACTAATTTGATTTATTAATGTCATTAAAGTAAGTATTATGATTTAGAGTTCTTAACCATTGAAATCAACGATTTTATTTTCTTATTATAAAATACAATAAGTAATCTAGGATCGATAAAATTATTTGATTTAATATTGTCATTAAAATGAATGTTATGATTTAAAGTTTTATTATTAACATATATTATTGAAATAAATCAAAATCTAATTTATATGATTTGGATGAATTAATTACGTGACATATATACAAAATTTAAAATTTAATTTTAAGTGACAAAGCCAAATGCTACACTCATAACATCACCGCTATGTAAATATTTTTGGTGGTGGTTGATTAGGGTTTATGTGGTGTTTTGATTTTGTAGAAGAGGAGATTATGGAAGGAATTAAGAAGAATGAAGAGATAATTTTTAATGTGAAGAGGAAGTGAAGAAGACTAAGGGTTAACATTTTTTGTTTCTCCCAACTCACTTTGGGTTCCAATTGATATCAATGACTCTACATTTTTCAAAGAAACTATTGAGTTGTCCAAGCATACATGATTTAACGTGTTCATAACAAACTTTTTTTTGCATTTTTATTAATATTTATTTAATTTAAAATAATTAATAATTAATAGAATTAAAGTAAGACAAACTTTCCTTTATAGCATCAATAAAATGAGAATGCATGAGAGATTGACACTTGGCAAACATGCCAAAGATCTCATCTTGCGTTTTATTGCATGATTGTATGATAATTAATATATTAAAAATTAATTAAAATTAAAATCTTTGTGAGGTAATTTATAATTAATAAGTTTTGTATTATAAAATATAACAAATATAGAAATAGTCTATGATTAATAAACTAAGTTGATTTATTAATGTCATTAAAGTAAGTATTATGATTTAGAGTTCTTAACAATTGAAATCATCGATTTTATTTTCTTATTATAAAATACAATAAGTAATCTAGGATCGATAAAATTATTTGATTTAATATTGTCATTAAAATGAATGTTACGATTTAAAGTTTTATTATTATTATATATTATTGAAATAAATGAAAATCTAATGTATATGATTTGGATGAATTAATCACGTGACATATATACAAAAATTTAAAAATTAATTTTAAGTGACAAAGCCAAATGCTACACTCATAACATCACTGCTACAGAAATATTTTTTTGGTGGTGGTTGATTAGGGTTTATGTGGTGTTTTTGATTTTGTAGAAGAGGAGATTATGGAAGGAATTAAGAAGTATGAAGAGCGATAATTTTTTAATGTGTAAAGGAAGTGAAGAAGACTAAGGGGTTAACATTTTTTTTGTTTCTCCCAACACACCTGTTTGGGTTCCAATTGATATCAATGACTCTACATTTTTCAAAGAAACTATTGAGTTTTCCAAGCATACATGATTTAACGTGTTCATAACAAACATTTTTTTTGCAATTTTATTAATCTTTATTTAATTTAAATTAATTAATAATTAATAGAATTAAAGTAAGACAAACTTTCCTTTTATAGCAACAATCAAAAAAAGAGAATGCATGAGAGATTGACACTTGGAAAACTTGCCAAAGATTTCAACTTGCTTTTTTCGATTGTATGATAATTAATATATTAAAACAGTAATTAAAAATTAAAATCTTTTGTGAGGTAATTTATAATTAATAAGTTTGTGATGATAAAATATAACAAATATAAAATAGTCTATGATTAATAAACTAATTTGATTTATAAATGTCATTAAAGTAAATATTATGATTAAGAGTTCTTAACCATTGAAATCATCGATTTTATTTTCTTAATATAAAATACAATAAATGTATAGAACAATCTAGGATCGATAAAACAATTTGATTTAATATTGTCATTAAAATGAATGTTACGATTTAAAGTTTTATTATTAACATATATTATTGAAATAAATCAAAATCTAATTTATATGATTTGGATGAATTAATTACTGACATATATACAAAAATTAAAAATTCTAATTTTAAGTGACAAAGCCAAATGCTACACTCATAACATCACCCACATGTAAATATTTTTTGGTGGTTGATTAGGGTTTATGTGGTGTTTTTGATTTTGAAGAGGAGATTATGGAAGGAATTAAGAAGAATGAAGAGGATAATTTTTAATGTGAAGAGGAAGTGAAGAAGACTAAGGGTTAATTTTTTTGTTTCTTCCAACTCACCTGCTTGGTTCCAATTGATATCAATGACTCTACATTTTCAAAGAAACTATTGAGTTGTCCAAGCATACATGATTTAACGTGTTCATAACAAACTTTTTTTTTGCATTTTATTAATATTTATTTAATTTAAATAATTAATAATTAATAGAATTAAAGTAAGACAAACTTTCCTTTTATAGCATCAATATAAAATGAGAATGCATGAGAGATTGACACTGGAAAACATGCCAAAGATCTCATCTTGCTTTTCTATTGCATGATTTTATGATAATTAATATATTAAAAATTAATTAAAATTAAAATCTTTGTGAGGTAATTTATAATTAATAAGTTTTTTATTAAAAATATAACAAATATAAAATAGTCTATGATTAATAAACTAATTTGATTTATTAATGTCATTAAAGTAAGTATTATGATTTAGAGTTCTTAACCATTGAAATCATCGATTTTATTTTCTTATTATAAAATACAATAAGTAATCTAGGATCGATAAAATTATTTGATTTAATATTGTCATTAAAATGAATGTTATGATTTAAAGTTTTATTATTAACATATATTATTGAAATAAATCAAAATCTAATTTATATGATTTGGATGAATTAATTACGTGACATATATATACAAAATTTAAAAATTTAATTTTAAGTGACAAAGCCAAATGCTACACTCATAACATCACCACATGTAAATATTTTTGGTGGTGGTTGATTAGGGTTTATGTGGTGTTTTGATTTTGTAGAAGAGGAGATTATGGAAGGAATTAAGAATGAAGAGAGATAATTTTTAATGTGAAGAGGAAGTGAAGAAGACTAGGGGTTAACATTTTTTGTTTCTCCCAACTCACTGTTTGGGTTCCAATTGATATCAATGACTCTACATTTTCAAAGAAACTATTGAGTTGTCCAAGCATACATGATTTAACGTGTTCATAATAAACATTTTTTTGCAATTTTATTAATCTTTATTTAATTTAAATTAATTAATAATTAATAGAATTAAAGTAAGACAAACTTTCCTTTATAGCAACAATAAAAAGAGAATGCGAGAGATTGACACTGGAAAACTTGCCAAAGATCTCAACTTGCTTTTTCGATTGTATGATAATTAATATATTAAAAAAGAATTAAAAATTAAAATCTTTTGTGAGGTAATTTATAATTAATAAGTTTGTGATGATAAAATATAACAAATATAAAAATAGTCTATGATTAATAAACTAATTTGATTTATAAATGTCATTAAAGTAAATATTATGATTAAGAGTTCTTAACCATTGAAATCATCGATTTTATTTTCTTAATATAAAATACAATAAATGTATAGAACAATCTAGGATCGATAAAACAATTTGATTTAATATTGTCATTAAAATGAATGTTACGATTTAAAGTTTTATTATTAACATATATTATTGAAATAAATCAAAATCTAATTTATATGATTTGGATGAATTAATTACGTGACATATATACAAAATTTAAAATTTAATTTTAAGTGACAAAGCCAAATGCTACACTCATAACATCATCACATAAAAATATTTTTGGTGGTGGTTGATTAGGTTTATGTGGTGTTTTTGATGATGAAGAGGAGATTATGGAAGGAATTAAGAAGAATGAGAGAGTTAATTTTTAATGTGAAGAGGAAGTGAAGAAGACTAAGGGTTTACAATTTTTTGTTTCTCCCAACTCACCTGTTTGGTTCCAATTGATATCAATGACTCTACATTTTCAAAGAAACTATTGAGTTGTCCAAGCATACATGATTTAACGTGTTCATAACAAACATTTTTTTTTTTGCATTTTATTAATCTTTATTTAATTTAAAATAATTAATAATTAATAGAATTAAAGTAAGACAAACTTTCCTTTTATAGCAACAATATAAAATGAGAATGCATAGAGATTGACACTTAAAAAACCAAAGATCTCATCTTGCTTTTTCATGATTGTATGATAATTAATATATTAAAAATTAATTAAAATTAAAATCTTTGTGAGGTAATTTATAATTAATAAGTTTTTATGATAAAATATAACAAATATAAAATAGTCTATGATTAATAAACTAATTTGATTTATTAATGTCATTAAAGTAATATTATGATTTAGAGTTCTTAACCATTGAAATCATCGATTTTATTTTCTTATATAAAATACAATAAGTAATCTAGGATCGATAAAATTATTTGATTTAATATTGTCATTAAAATGAATGTTATGATTTAAAGTTTTATTATTAACATATATTATTGAAATAAATGAAAATCTAATTTATATGATTTGGATGAATTAATTACGTGACATATATACAAAAATTTAAAATTTAATTTTAAGTGACAAAGCCAAATGCTACACTCATAACATCACCGCATGTAAATATTTTTGGTGGTGGTTGATTAGGGTTTATGGTGTTTTGATTTTGTAGAAGAGGAGATTATGGAAGGAATTAAGAAGAATGAAGAGAGATAATTTTTTAATGTGAAGAGGAAGTGAAGAAGACTAAGGGGTTAACATTATTTTTTTCTCCCAACTCACCTGTTTGGGTTCCAATTGATATCAATGACTCTACATTTTTCAAAGAAACTATTGAGTTGTCCAGCATACATGATTTAACGTGTTCATGAATTTTTGCATTTTTATTAATATTTATTTAATTTAAAATAATTAATAATTAATAGAATTAAAGTACGACAAACTTTCGTTTTATAGCATCAATATAAAATGAGAATGCATGAGAGATTGACACTCGGCAAACATGCCAAAGATCTCATCTTATGCTTATTGCATGATTGTATGATAATTAATATATTAAAAATTAATTAAAAATTAAAATCTTTTGTGAGGTAATTTATAATTAATTAGTTTTTTATTATAAAATATAACAAATATAGAAATAGTCTATGATTAGTAAACTAATTTGATTTATTAATGTCATTAAAGTAAGTATTATGATTTAGAGTTCTTAACAATTGAAATCATCGATTTTATTTTCTTATTATAAAATACAATAAGTAATCTAGGATCGATAAAATTATTTGATTTAATATTGTCATTAAAATGAATGTTATGATTTAAAGTTTTATTATTATTATATATTATTGAAATAAATCAAAATCTAATTTATATGATTTGGATGAATTAATTACGTGACATATATACAAAAATTTAAAAATTCTAATTTTAAGTGACAAAGCCAAATGCTACACTCATAACATCATCACTATAAATATTATGTAACTGCTCATGGGATGTAATAGTTTTAATTAGGTTTTACTTTCCGCACTCCTATATTATGTAACTGCCCTAAAGCCATGTAATAGCGTAGGATTTACTTTCCGCAATTTGCTTTCCGCACCTATAAACTGCTAGTAAATTAGGCGTGTATGGCATGATAAAATCCACATAGCTAACTCTAATCACAAGATAAATTATCTGAACTCAACACACTTTTTCACACATGCACCTCTGGGTATTCTCTTGTTGCCTTCAATAAATGGTCAAGTCCCTCGTAGAGGTATCCTAGCACCGTTTACAAATATATCATCATAGTCCCTTCGAATCAAAGATCATAGTCCCTCGATGTTGCTACAAAAGTGATGATCTCCTCGTGCTAGGATACCCCTCTGAGTTCCTTTATGACCATTATATGTCCTTCAAATGTCCCTTCACATCCAAAATAGGGTTACCTACCAACTAACGGTATGGATAGCACTATTCTAAAGGAAAGTAAAATAACACGAAACGACTGCTCGAGTAGGTAATAGTCTTAATTGCTTGCTCTATCAAAAAACTTTTCCCACCCCACACTTTCTAAAAAGTTCATTTTCAAACTTGTATACATTCCAACGTAAATCATTACAAATTTCTTTTCCAAAACGAAACATTTCCGAACACTTGTATATATTCCAAAGTGAATCATTACGAAGTCAAAGCGAAATGTCTTTTCAAAACATTTTCAAACACACACATGAAAAGCAAGTTTCAAAGTGAGCTAAAGCAATTAAGAGCCCGTAGATAACTGGATGGAAATGGTGCTAATACCTTCCCTTTTCATAATCACCTCCTTTACTCAATCTAACGGGTCTTTTCCTATCTTTACCGTCCCTTAATTGATAAAATAAAAGTCGGTGGCATTTTGTTATCCGCAACATTTGGATCAAACGAAATAATCCAAAGTCGCTTCTCCCACCGTGTTACATAGTGCTTAAAAGTGACTAAAGTGGTTGGAAAATAGAATGACCAACTTCTTGGAATTTTTGAGAATTTTAGGGTTCTGTCTCGAGGCTAGTAATCCGTCCCTGAGCATCTCGAACTAGTTGGGTATATATAGAGGAGTGAAAATAGGTCAAGACTTTAAGAGAAAATATCTTCTTTCAATGGAGAACATTTGATTTGAAATTTGTATGAAATCTTTCCAAACTTGGCTCAATCTTTCCTTAAATATTCTTGCACGAATTTGGCATCTTGTTTGGGCTTCCTTGGTCCTCAAGATAAGTAGAAATCAAGCCCAACTTGTCTTAGACCTTGCTTTTGCATTTTATTTAATTAAAATTGAATTTAAATGCTCTTTAAATCCAAAATAAATCTAATAAATTGGGAAAGAGGCGTGGCAAGGAGCATAGAGACTATGGATAATGTTAAGATCGATTTGGATCATAAAATTCTAAGCCCATTTGAAAAATATTTGCATTTGTCAAGTATTTTCCTTTATGCACCCGCTCAAAAATGCTCAATTTGCACAACTTGTATCTTGCTCAATTTTTAACATTTTGGGTGTTCTGGACTTTTAGAAAGATCAAGATGTATTATAAACATCAATTTTGTTTCATCTTCATTTAAGTTTTCATGTTCATGAACACTTTTTGCAAAAGATGACTTTTTTGTACTTTTAAAAGGACCTATAATGTTTGATCCATAACTTCCAAATGAAGCATTTTAGCCCAAGCTTGTGAGACATGAAGTTGTAGAGACTTGAATTCCCTTTAAATGAGCTTGTGGAAAATTTCTAATAAAGCATGTGAAAGTTATGTCGGTCAAAGTTCTATTGACTTTTGTCTAGAAAACCCTAATTTGGAAACTTTGATCTTTGATCAAATCTTGACTTTTCTTGATGAATCATGATAAACCCTTGATCAAAGTATGAATATTACTTCAAAATATTGGTGTTGACCAAAAAATATGAAGTTTGACCGATTGACCACAATTGACTTTTTGTCCAATATAGTGATCAATGATCCGAAAGTGGACGGATTGCCTTAAAGAGGGTTTGTCCGTCAACCCTTGTGAAATCTTTGGTATGGAGTTGTGGATTGTCTTGAGAAGTAAGAGGGAAACTTTGGGTATAACAATGACTAAAGGTGGACCTTCAAGGAGAGCTTCTAAAGGTAGTCCACTCTAGCGGTGGTCATAATTTTGAAGGTGGAACTTCAAGAAAGAACTTTTGAAGGTGATCGAACTTTTAAAGGTGGTGGTTCTAGATAAGGTCCGGTTAACAAAGGTGGAACTTGTGGAAATAGAACTTCAAGAAAGTCTAGAAGGAGATATACTAGAGTCGAAGGAGATTAGAACAAAAGCGTTGGAAAAGTTCTCAAGAAGAAAATATGGATGAAGGCCATTGTAAAAGAACTTAAGGCTTTGAAGGAAACAAGACTTGAAGTTAATTGAGCTTCCAAGGAGAAGAAAGTCATCAACGCGATGGGTTTTAAGGTAAAGCTTGCCGATGGATCATTGAAAGCACAAAGCAAGGATAGTGGCGAGTTTTCTTTAGAAACCGACTAGATTATTTTGAGGTGTTTGCTCTATAGCTAGGCATGAAACAATCATATTGGTGATTGCTTTAGGTGAAAAAAAATTGTCGTGATGCATTTGGATGTGAACTCAGATTTAAACGGTCCATTACAAGAGGAGGTATACGTGTCACAACCTCCTCGGCTTGTGAAAAGAATCGTGAAGGAATGGTGTACAACTACACAAAGCTCTTTATGGATCACAAGCACCCAAACCTTGGAATCAAAATATTGATTCATTTTTCAAGAAGTGGGTTTTTAAATGTGAGATGGAGTATGGCGTATGAAACATTCTGAGCAATATGATTCTAGTGTGGCTTTATGTTGATGACATATTGTTTGGAGTTGTCCGAAGATATAAACTTTGAGGTTCAAATTTCTCCCAACTCACCTATTAGGTTCCAATTGATATCAATGACTCTACATTTTCAAAGAAACTATTGAGTCGTCCAAGCATACATGATTTAACGTGTTCATAACAAACTTTTTTTGCATTTTTATTAATATTTATTTAATTTAAATTAATTAATAATTAATAGAATTAAAGTAAGACAAACTTTCCTTTTATAGCAACAATAAAAAGAGAATGCATGAGATTGACACTTGAAAACTTGCCAAAGATCTCAACTTTTTTTTCGATTGTATGATAATTAATATATTAAAAAATAATTAAAAATTAAAATCTTTTGTGAGGTAATTTATAATTAATAAGTTTGGATGATAAAATATAACAAATATAAAAATAATCTATGATTAATAAACTAATTTGATTTATAAATGTCATTAAAGTAAATATTATGATTAAGAGTTCTTAACCATTGAAATCATCGATTTTATTTTCTTAATATAAATAATAAATGTATAGAACAATCTAGGATCGATAAAACAATTGACAAAGCCAAATGCTACACTCATAACATCACTACTACGAAATATTTTTGGTGGTGGTTGATTAGGGTTTATGTGGTGTTTTGATTTTGTAGAAGAGGAGATTATGGAAGGAATTAAGAAGAATAAAGAGATAATTTTTAATGTGAAGAGGAAGAAGAAGACTAAGGGTTAACATTTTTTGTTTCTCCCAACTCACCGTTGGGTTCCAATTGATATCAATGACTCTACATTTTCAAAGAAACTATTGAGTTGTCCAAGCATACATGATTTAACGTGTTCATAACAAACTTTTTTTTTGCATTTTATTAATATTTATTTAATTTAAATAATTAATAATTAATAGAATTAAAGTAAGACAAACTTTCCTTTTATAGCAACAATATAAAATGAGAATGCATGAGAGATTGACACTTGGAAACTTGCCAAAGATCTCATCTTGCTTTTTTCATTGTATGATTGTATGATAATTAATATATTAAAAATAATAAAAATTAAAATCTTTTGTGAGGTAATTTATAATTAATAAGTTTTGTATTATAAAATATAACAAATATAGAAATAGTCTATGATTAATAAACTAATTTGATTTATTAATGTCATTAAAGTAAGTATTATGATTTAGAGTTCTTAACCATTGAAATCATCGATTTTATTTTCTTAATATAAAATACAATAAGTAATCTAGGATCGATAAAATTATTTGATTTAATATTGTCATTAAAATGAATGTTATGATTTAAAGTTTTATTATTAACATATATTATTGAAATAAATGAAAATCTAATTTATATGATTTGGATGAATTAATTACGTGACATATATACAAAAAATTAAAAATTTAATTTTAAGTGACAAAGCCAAATGCTACACTCATACATAAAAATATAAATATTTTTGGTGGTGGTTGATTAGGGTTTATGTGGTGTTTTGATTTGTAGAAGAGGAGATTATGGAAGGAATTAAGAAGAATGAAGAGAGATTTTTAATGTGAAGAGGAAGTGAAGACTAAGGGTTTACATTTTTTGTTTCTCCCAACTCACCGCTTGTTCCAATTGATATCAATGACTCTACATTTTCAAAGAAACTATTGAGTTGTCCAAGCATACATGATTTAACGTGTTCATAACAAACATTTTTTTGCATTTTATTAATATTTATTTAATTTAAAATAATTAATAATTAATAGAATTAAAGTAAGACAAACTTTCCTTTATAGCAACAATATAAAATGAGAATGCATGAGAGATTGACACTTGGCAAACTTGCCAAAGATCTCATCTTGCTTTTTCTATTGTATGATTGTATGATAATTAATATATTAAAAAATAATTAAAAATTAAAATCTTTTGTGAGGTAATTTATAATTAATAAGTTTTTATTATAAAATATAACAAATATAGAAATAGTCTATGATTAGTAAACTAATTTGATTTATTAATGTCATTAAAGTAAGTATTATGATTTAGAGTTCTTAACCATTGAAATCATCGATTTTATTTTCTTATTATAAAATACAATAAGTAATCTAGGATCGATAAAATTATTTGATTTAATATTGTCATTAAAATGAATGTTATGATTTAAAGTTTTATTATTAACATATATTATTGAAATAAATCAAAATCTAATTTATATGATTTGGATGAATTAATTACGTGACATATATACAAAAATTTAAAAATTTAATTTAAGTGACAAAGCCAAATGCTACACTCATAACATCACACTATGTAAATATTTTTGGTGGTGGTTGATTAGGGTTTATGTGGTGTTTTTGATTTTGTAGAAGAGGAGATTATGGAAGGAATTAAGAAGAATGAAGAGAGATAATTTTTAATGAGGAAGTGAAGAAGACTAAGGGTTTACATTTTTTTGTTTCTCCCAACTCACCTGGGTTCCAATTGATATCAATGACTCTACATTTTTCAAAGAAACTATTGAGTTGTCCAAGCATACATGATTTAACGTGTTCATAACAAACATTTTTTTTTGCATTTTTTAATATTTATTTAATTTAAAATAATTAATAATTAATAGAATTAAAGTAAGACAAACTTTCCTTTTATAGCAACAATAAAAAAAGAATGCATGAGAGATTGACACTTGAAAACTTGCCAAAGATCTCAACTTGCTTCTTCGATTGTATGATAATTAATATATTAAAAAAAGTAATAAAAATTAAAATCTTTTGTGAGGTAATTTATAATTAATAAGTTTTGATGATAAAATATAACAAATATAAAATAGTCTATGATTAATAAACTAATTTGATTTATAAATGTCATTAAAGTAAATATTATGATTAAGAGTTCTTAACCATTGAAATCATCGATTTTATTTTCTTAATATAAAATACAATAAATGTATAGAACAATCTAGGATCGATAAAAAATTTGATTTAATATTGTCATTAAAATGAATGTTATGATTTAAAGTTTTATTATTAACATATATTATTGAAATAAATCAAAATCTAATTTATATGATTTGGATGAATTAATTACGTGACATATATACAAAAATTTAAAATTCTAATTTTAAGTGACAAAGCCAAATGCTACACTCATAACATCACTGCATGTAAATATTTTTGGTGGTGGTTGATTAGGGTTTATGGTGTTTTTGATTTTGTAGAAGAGGAGATTATGGAAGGAATTAAGAAGAATGAAGAGAGATAATTTTTAATGTGAAGAGGAAGTGAAGAAGACTAAGGGTTTATTTTTTTTGTTTCTCCCAACTCACCTTTGGGTTCCAATTGATATCAATGACTCTACATTTTCAAAGAAACTATTGAGTTGTCCAAGCAAACATGATTTAACGTGTTCATAACAAACATTTTTTTTGCATTTTTATTAATATTTCTTTAATTTAAATTAATTAATAATTAATAAAATTAAAGTAAGACAAACTTTCCTTTTATAGCAAAAAAAAAAAGAGAATGCATGAGAGATTGACACTTGGAAAACTTGCCAAAGATCTCAACTTGCTTTTTCATGTATGATAATTAATATATTAAAAAGTAATTAAAAATTAAAATCTTTTGTGAGGTAATTTATAATTAATAAGTTTGTGATTATAAAATATAACAAATATAGAAATAGTCTATGATTAATAAACTAATTTGATTTATTAATGTCATTAAAGTAAATATTATGATTAAGAGTTCTTAACCATTGAAATCATCGATTTTATTTTCTTAATATAAAATACAATAAATGTATAGAACAATTTAGGATCGATAAAACAATTTGATTTAATATTGTCATTAAAATGAATGTTACGATTTAAAGTTTTATTATTAACATATATTATTGAAATAAATGAAAATCTAATTTATATCATTTGGATGAATTAATTACGTTAATATACAACAAAATTTAAAATTCTAATTTTAAGTGACAAAGCCAAATGCATACCATAATTAATTAAAAATATTTAGGTATACAAATATTTAAATTAAGAATAAAGAAATATTTTAAGTTTAATTAAATGAAGAATCTAAGGTTTCTCAATCTCATTTTCATTCACACACAATCCCTTCATTTTTAAATAAACCAAATCGTTTTGATTAACAAATTGCATTCAAATTATTCTTTTCTTATATCTTATTCTTATTCAAATTAATTTAAAATGCAATTTTACTAAATTTACACATCTTTATTTTTCTTATTTTCATTATATTGTGTTACTTGTAGTCTGCTTTTCATGACATAAATAATTAATATAGAAAAAATAATAAAATCAAAAGGTTAATTAGAATTAATTAGTTGTTTATTTGAATAAAGCATATAACTTATTATGGATAAACTAATTGGCATATGGGATTAAAGTCAGTAAATAATGATTTTGAATCTTTTCATCTAAAAATGTTTGGTCATCAACCACCACCATATCATTAATTATGGTCTAAAATACAAAATTTAAAAATAAATTAAAGGTAGCATCTAAATTAGTTAAGTATTTGTAACTTATTATCTACTAAAGAAAAGTCTTTAATTTTAAGAACATCATTAAGATGGTCTTATATTTTCCATCAAGGTTTCACATAATCTTGTTCTTATTATATATATATATATATATATAAAATAGAATTTGATACAAAATATCTGGAAAATTATTGTGATGTATCCTAGAGGGTTTAGGATTAAAACTTTGACGTGCAAATTTTTGTTGCTTCTCCCAACTCAACTGTTTTGGTTCCAATTGATATCAATGACTCTACATTTTTCAAAGAAATTATTGAGTTGTCCAAGCATTCATGATTTAACGTGTTCATAACAAACATTTTTTTTTTCATTTTTATTAATATTTATTTAATTTAAAATAATTAATAATTAATATAATTAAAGTAAGACAAACTTTCCTTTTATAGCATCAATATAAAATGAGAATGCACGAGTGATTGACACTTGGCAAACTTGCCAAAGATCTCATCTTGCTTTTTTCTATTGCATGATTGTATGATAATTAATATATTAAAAAATTAATTAAAAATTAAAATCTTATGTGAGGTAATTTATAATTAATAAGTTTTTTATTATAAAATATAACAAATATAGAAATAGTCTATGATTAGTAAACTAATTTGATTTATTAATGTCATTAAAGTAAGTATTATGGTTTAGAGTTCTTAACCATTGAAATCATCGATTTTATTTTCTTATTATAAAATACAATAAGTAATCTAGGATCGATAAAATTATTTGATTTAATATTGTCATTAAAATGAATGTTATGATTTAAAGTTTTATTATTAACATATATTATTGAAATAAATCAAAATCTAATTTATATGATTTGGATGAATTAATTACGTGACATATATACAAAAATTTAAAAATTCTAATTTTAAGTGACAAAGCCAAATGCTACACTCATAACATCACTGAAAATATTTTTGGTGGTGGTTGATTAGGGTTTATGGTGTTTTGATTTTGTAGAAGAGGAGATTATGGAAGGAATTAAGAAGAATGAAGAGAGATAATTTTTTAATGTGAAGAGGAAGTGAAGAAGACTAAGGGGTTAACAATTTTTTTGTTTCTCCCAACTCACCTGTTTGGGTTCCAATTGATATCAATGACTCTACATTTTCAAAGAAACTATTGAGTTGTCCAAGCATACATGATTTAACGTTCATAACAAACATTTTTTGCATTTTATTAATCTTTATTTAATTTAAATTAATTAATAATTAATAGAATTAAAGTAAGACAAACTTTCCTTTTATAGCAACAATAAAAAAGAGAATGCATGAGAGATTGACACTTGGAAAACTTGCCAAAGATCTCAACTTGTTTTCGATTGTATGATAATTAATATATTAAAACAGTAATTAAAAATTAAAATCTTTTGTGAGGTAATTTATAATTAATAAGTTTGTGATGATAAAATATAACAAATATAAAATAGTCTATGATTAATAAACTAATTTGATTTATAAATGTCATTAAAGTAAATATTATGATTAAGAGTTCTTAACCATTGAAATCATCGATTTTATTTTCTTAATATAAAATACAATAAATGTATAGAACAATCTAGGATCGATAAATCAATTTGATTTAATATTGTCATTAAAATGAATGTTACGATTTAAAGTTATATTATTAACATATAATATTGAAATAAATGAAAATCTAATTTATATGATTTGGATGAATTAATTACGTGACATATATACAAAAATTTAAAAATTCTAATTTTAAGTGACAAAGCCAAATGCTACACTCATAACATCACTGCTCCAGAAATATTTTTGGTGGTGGTTGATTAGGGTTTATGTGGTGTTTTTGATTTTGTAGAAGAGGAGATTATGGAAGGAATTAAGAAGAATGAAGAGAGATAATTTTTTAATGTGAAGAGGAAGTGAAGAAGACTAAGGTGTTTACAATTTTTTTCTTACTATTGAGTTGTCCAAGCATACATGATTTAATGTGTTCATAACAAACATTTTTTTTTGCATTTTATTAATATTTATTTAATTTAAAATAATTAATAATTAATAGAATTAAAGTAAGACAAACTTTCCTTTTATAGCATCAATATAAAATGAGAATGCATGAGAGATTGACACTTGGCAAACATGCCAAAGATCTCATCTTGCTTTTTTTTTGATTATGTATGATAATTAATATATTAAAAATTAATTAAAAATTAAAATCTTTTGTGAGGTAATTTATAATTAATAAGTTTTTATTATAAAATATAACAAATATAAAAATAGTCTATGATTAGTAAACTAATTTGATTTATTAATGTCATTAAAGTAAGTATTATGATTTAGAGTTCTTAACCATTGAAATCATCGATTTTATTTTCTTATTATAAAATACAATAAGTAATCTAGGATCGATAAAATTATTTGATTTAATATTGTCATTAAAATGAATGTTAGATTTAAAGTTTTATTATTAACATATATTATTGAAATAAATCAAAATCTAATTTATATGATTTGGATGAATTAATTACGTGACATATATACAAAATTTAAAAATTTAATTTTAGTGACAAAGCCAAATGCTACACTCATAACATCTTTAAGTAAATATTTTTGGTGGTGGTTGATTAGGGTTTATGGTGTTTTGATTTTGTAGAAGAGGAGATTATGGAAGGAATTAAGAAGAATGAAGAGAGATAATTTTTAATGTGAAGAGGAAGTGAAGAAGACTAGGGGTTAACATTTTTTTGTTTCTCCCAACTCACCTGCTTGGGTTCCAATTGATATCAATGACTCTACATTTTCAAAGAAACTATTGAGTTGTCCAAGCATACATGATTTAACGTGTTCATAACAAACATTTTTTTCAATTTTATTAATCTTTATTTAATTTAAATTAATTAATAATTAATAGAATTAAAGTAAGACAAACTTTCCTTTATATAGCAACAATAAAAAGAGAATGCATGAGAGATTGACACTTGGAAAACTTGCCAAAGATCTCAACTTGCTTTTTCGATTGTATGATAATTAATATATTAAACAGTAATTAAAAATTAAATCTTTTGTGAGGTAATTTATAATTAATAAGTTTGTGATGATAAAATATAACAAATATAAAATAGTCTATGATTAATAAACTAATTTGATTTATAAATGTCATTAAAGTAAATATTATGATTAAGAGTTCTTAACCATTGAAATCATCGATTTTATTTTCTTAATATAAAATACAATAAATGTATAGAACAATCTAGGATCGATAAAACAATTTGATTTAATATTGTCATTAAAATGAATGTTACGATTTAAAGTTTTATTATTAACATATATTATTGAAATAAATCAAAATCTAGTTTATATGATTTGGATGAATTAATTACGTGACATATATATACAAAAATTTAAAAATTCTAATTTTAAGTGACAAAGCCAAATGCTACACTCATAACATCACTGCTACAGAAATATTTTTTGGTGGTGGTTGATTAGGGTTTATGAGGTGTTTTTGATTTTGTAAAAGAGAAGATTATGGAAGGAATTAAGAAGTATGAAGAGAGATAATTTTTTAATGTGTAAAGGAAGTGAAGAAGACTATGGGGTTAACATTTTTTTTTGTTTCTCCCAACACACCTATTTGGGTTCCAATTGAT
This sequence comes from Vicia sativa, assembly GCA_021764765.1. NCBI lineage: Eukaryota > Viridiplantae > Streptophyta > Magnoliopsida > Fabales > Fabaceae > Vicia > Vicia sativa. The sequence continues at coordinate 66,093,958 of CM038795.1, forward strand.
ATCAATGACTCTACATTTTTCAAAGAAACTATTGAGTTGTCCAAGCATACATGATTTAACGTGTTCATAACAAACATTTTTTTTGCATTTTCATTAATCTTAATTTAATTTAAATTAATTAATAATTAATAGAATTAAAGTAAGACAAACTTTCCTTTTATAGCAACAATAAAAAAAGAGAATGCATGAGAGATTGACACTTGGAAAACTTGCCAAAGATCTCAACTTGCTTTTTTCGATTGTATGATAATTAATATATTAAAATAGTAATTAAAAATTAAAATCTTTTGTGAGGTAATTTATAATTAATAAGTTTGTGATGATAAAATATAACAAATATAAAAATAGTCTATGATTAATAAACTAATTTGATTTATAAATGTCATTAAAGTAAATATTATGATTAAGAGTTCTTAACCATTGAAATCATCAATTTTATTTTCTTAATATAAAATACAATAAATGTATAGAACAATCTAGGATCGATAAAATTATTTGATTTAATATTGTCATTAAAATGAATGTTACGATTTAAAGTTTTATTATTAACATATATTATTGAAATAAATGAAAATCTAATTTATATGATTTGGATGAATTAATTATGTGACATGTATACAAAAATTTAAAAATTCTAATGTTAAGTGACAAAGCCAAATGCTACACTCATAACATCATCACAGTAAATATTTTTTGGTGGTGGTTGATTAGGGTTTATGTGGTGTTTTTGATTTTGTAGAAGAGGAGATTATGGAAGGAATTAAGAAGAATGAAGAGAGATAATTTTTTAATGTGAAGAGGAAGTGAAGAAGACTAAGGGGTTAACATTTTTTTTGTTTCTACATTTTTCAAAGAAACTATTGAGTTGTCCAAGCATACATGATTTAACGTGTTCATAACAAACATTTTTTGCATTTTATTAATCTTTATTTAATTTAAATTTATTAATAATTAATAGAATTAAAGTAAGACAAACTTTCCTTTTATAGCAACAATAAAAAAAGAGAATGCATGAGAGATTGACACTTGGAAAACTTGCCAAAGATATCAACTTGCTTTTTTCGATTATATGATAATTAATGTATTAAAACAGTAATTAAAAATTAAAATCTTTTGTGAGGTAATTTATAATTAATAAGTTTGTGATGATAAAATATAACAAATATAAAAATAGTCTATGATTAATAAACTAATTTGATTTATAAATGTCATTAAAGTAAATATTATGATTAAGAGTTCTTAACCATTGAAATCATCGATTTTATTTTCTTAATATAAAATACAATAAATGTATAGAACAATCTAGGATCGATAAAACAATTTGATTTAATATTGTCATTAAAATGAATGTTACGATTTAAAGTTTTATTATTATATATTATTGAAATAAATCAAAATCTAATTTATATGATTTGGATGAATTAATTACGACATATATACAAAAATTTAAAATTCTAATTTTAAGTGACAAAGCAAATGCTACACTCATAACATCACAAAAAATATTTGGTGGTGGTTGATTAGGTTTATGTGGTGTTTTGATTTTGTAGAAGAGGAGATTATGGAAGGAATTAAGAAGAATGAAAGAGATAATTTTTAATGAAGAGGAAGTGAAGAAGACTAAGGTGTTTACAATTTTTCTTACTATTGATTGTCCAAGCATACATGATTTAATATGTTCATAACAAACATTTTTTTTTTTGCATTTTATTAATATTTATTTAATTTAAAATAATTAATAATTAATAGAATTAAAGTAAGACAAACTTTCCTTTTATAGCATCAATATAAAATGAGAATGCATGAGAGATTGACACTTGCAAACATGCCAAAGATCTCATCTTGCTTTTTCTATTGCATGATTGTATGATAATTAATATATTAAAAATTAATTAAAAATTAAAATCTTTTGTGAGGTAATTTATAATAAGTTTTTTATTATAAAATATAACAAATATAGAAATAGTCTATGATTAGTAAACTAATTTGATTTATTAATGTCATTAAAGTAAGTATTATGATTTAGAGTTCTTAACCATTGAAATCATCGATTTTATTTTCTTATTATAAAATACAATAAGTAATCTAGGATCGATAAAATTATTTGATTTAATATTGTCATTAAAATGAATGTTATGATTTAAAGTTTTATTATTAACATATTATTGAAATAAATCAAAATCTAATTTATATGATTTGGATGAATTAATTACGTGACATATATATACAAAATTAAAAATTCTAATTTTAAGTGACAAAGCCAAATGCTACACTCATAACATCAACAAGCATGTAAATATTTTTGGTGGTGGTTGATTAGGGTTTATGTGGTGTTTTGATTTTGTAGAAGAGGAGATTATGGAAGGAATTAAGAAGAATGAAGAGAGATAATTTTTAATGTTGAGGAAGTGAAGAAGACTAGGGGTTAACATTTTTTGTTTCTCCCAACTCACTGCTTGGGTTCCAATTGATATCAATGACTCTACATTTTCAAAGAAACTATTGAGTTGTCCAAGCATACATGATTTAACGTGTTCATAACAAACTTTTTTTCAATTTTATTAATTTATTTAATTTAAATTAATTAATAATTAATAGAATTAAAGTAAGACAAACTTTCCTTTTATAGCAACAATAAAAAAGAGAATGCATGAGAGATTGACACTGGAAAACTTGCCAAAGATCTCAACTTGCTTTTTCGATTGTATGATAATTAATATATTAAACAAGAATTAAAATTAAAATCTTTTGTGAGGTAATTTATAATTAATAAGTTTGTGATGATAAAATATAACAAATATAAAAATAGTCTATGATTAATAAACTAATTTGATTTATAAATGTCATTAAAGTAAATATTATGATTAAGAGTTCTTAACCATTGAAATCATCGATTTTATTTTCTTAATATAAAATACAATAAATGTATAACAATCTAGGATCGATAAAACAATTTGATTTAATATTGTCATTAAAATGAATGTTACGATTTAAAGTTTTATTATTAACATATATTATTGAAATAAATCAAAATCTAATTTATATGATTTGGATGAATTAATTACGTGACATATATACAAAAATTTAAAATTCTAATTTTAAGTGACAAAGCCAAATGCTACACTCATAACATCACCGCTAAAAATATTTTTGGTGGTGGTTGATTAGGGTTTATGTGGTGTTTTGATTTTGTAGAAGAGAGATTATGGAAGGAATTAAGAAGAATGAAGAGAGATAATTTTTAATGTGAAGAGGAAGTGAAGAAGACTAAGGGTTAAATTTTTTGTTTCTTCCAACTCACCTGCTTGGTTCCAATTGATATCAATGACTCTACATTTTCAAAGAAACTATTGAGTTGTCCAAGCATACATGATTTAACGTGTTCATAACAAACATTTTTTTGCATTTTATTAATCTTTATTTAATTTAAATTAATTAATAATTAATAGAATTAAAGTAAGACAAACTTTCCTTTATAGCAACAATAAAAAGAGAATGCATGAGAGATTGACACTTGGAAAACTTGCCAAAGATCTCAACTTGCTTTTTTCTTGTATGATAATTAATATATTAAAAAGTAATTAAAAATTAAAATCTTTGTGAGGTAATTTATAATTAATAAGTTTGTGATGATAAAATATAACAAATATAAAAATAGTCTATGATTAATAAACTAATTTGATTTATAAATGTCATTAAAGTAAATATTATGATTAAGAGTTCTTAACCATTGAAATCATCGATTTTATTTTCTTAATATAAAATAAATAAATGTATAGAACAATCTAGGATCGATAAAATTATTTGATTTAATATTGTCATTAAAATGAATGTTACGATTTAAAGTTTTATTATTAACATATATTATTGAAATAAATGAAAATCTAATTTATATGATTTGGATGAATTAATTACGTGACATGTATACAAAAATTTAAAAATTCTAATGTTAAGTGACAAAGCCAAATGCTACACTCATAACATCACCACATGTAAATATTTTTGGTGGTGGTTGATTAGGGTTTATGTGGTGTTTTTGATTTTGTAGAAGAGGAGATTATGGAAGGAATTAAGAAGAATGAAGAGAGATAATTTTTTAATGTGAAGAGGAAGTGAAGAAGACTAAGGGGTTAACATTTTTTTTGTTTCTCCCAACTCAATTGTTTGGGTTCCAATTGATATCAATGACTCTACATTTTTCAAAGAAACTATTGAGTTGTCCAAGCATACATGATTTAACGTGTTCATAACAAACATTTTTTTTGCATTTTTATTAATCCTTATTTAATTTAAATTTATTAATAATTAATAGAATTAAAGTAAGACAAACTTTCCTTTTATAGCAACAATAAAAAGAGAATGCATGAGATTGACACTTGGAAAACTTGCCAAAGATCTCAACTTGCTTTTTTCGATTGTATGATAATTAATATATTAAAACAGTAATTAAAAATTAAAATCTTTTGTGAGGTAATTTATAATTAATAAGTTTGTGATGATAAAATATAACAAATATAAAAATAGTCTATGATTAATAAACTAATTTGATTTATAAATGTCATTAAAGTAAATATTATGATTAAGAGTTCTTAACCATTGAAATCATCGATTTTATTTTCTTAATATAAAATACAATAAATGTATAGAACAATCTAGGATCGATAAAACAATTTGATTTAATATTGTCATTAAAATGAATGTTACGATTTAAAGTTTTATTATTAACATATATTATTGAAATAAATGAAAATCTAATTTATATGATTTGGATGAATTAATTACGTGACATATATACAAAAATTTAAAAATTCTAATTTTAAGTGACAAAGCCAAATGCTACACTCATAACATCACTGGTACAAAAATATTTTTTTGGTGGTGGTTGATTAGGGTTTATGTGGTGTTTTTGATTTTGTAGAAGAGGAGATTATGGAAGGAATTAAGAAGAATGAAGAGATAATTTTTTAATGTGAAGAGGAAGTGAAGAAGACTAAGGGGTTAACATTTTTTTGTTTCTCCCAACTCACCTGTTTGGGTTCCAATTGATATCAATGACTCTACATTTTTCAAAGAAACTATTGAGTTGTCCAAGCATACATGATTTAACGTGTTCATAACAAACTTTTGCATTTTTATTAATCTTTATTTAATTTAAATTAATTAATAATTAATAGAATTAAAGTAAGACAAACTTTCCTTTTATAGCAACAATAAAAAGAGAATGCATGAGAGATTGACACTTGAAAATGCCAAAGATCTCAACTTGCTTTTTTCGATTGATATGATAATTAATATATTAAAACAAAATTAAAAATTAAAATCTTTTGTGAGGTAATTTATAATTAATAAGTTTGTGATGATAAAATATAACAAATATAAAAATAGTCTATGATTAATAAACTAATTTGATTTATAAATGTCATTAAAGTAAATATTATGATTAAGAGTTCTTAACCATTGAAATCATCGATTTTATTTTCTTAATATAAAATACAATAAATGTATAGAACAATCTAGGATCGATAAAACAATTTGATTTAATATTGTCATTAAAATGAATGTTACGATTTAAAGTTTTATTATTAACATATATTATTGAAATAAATGAAAATCTAATTTATATGATTTGGATGAATTAATTACGTGACATGTATACAAAAATTTAAAAATTATAATTTTAAGTGACAAAGCCAAATGCTACACTCATAACATCATCACATAAATATTTTTGGTGGTGGTTGATTAGGGTTTATGTGGTGTTTTGATTTTGTAGAAGAGGAGATTATGGAAGGAATTAAGAAGAATGAAGAGATAATTTTTAATGTGAAGAGGAAGTGAAGAAGACTAAGGGTTAACATTTTTTGTTTCTCCCAACTCACTGTTGGGTTCCAATTGATATCAATGACTCTACATTTTTCAAAGAAATTATTGAGTTGTCCAAGCATACATGATTTAACGTGTTCATAACAAACTTTTTTTTTTGCATTTTTATTAATCTTTATTTAATTTAAATTAATAAATAATTAATAGAATTAAAGTAACACAAACTTTCCTTTATAGCAACAATAAAAAGAGAATGCATGAGAGACTGACACTTGGAAAACTTGCCAAAGATCTCAACTTGCTTTTTTCGATTGTATGATAATTAATATATTAAAACAGTAATTAAACATTAAAATCTTTTGTGAGGTAATTTATAATTAATAAGTTTGTGATGATAAAATATAACAAATATAAAAATAGTCTATGATTAATAAACTAATTTGATTTATAAATGTCATTAAAGTAAATATTATGATTAAGAGTTCTTAACCATTGAAATCATCGATTTTATTTTCTATAATATAAAATAAATAAATAAGAACAATCTAGGATCGATAAATTAATTTGATTTAATATTGTCATTAAAATGAATGTTACGATTTAAAGTTTTATTATTAATATATATTATTGAAATAAATGAAAATCTAATTTATATGATTTGGATGAATTAATTACGTGACATATATACAAAAATTTAAAAATTCTAATTTTAAGTGACAAAGCCAAATGCTACACTCATAACATCATGCTACTAAATATTTTTGGTGGTGGTTGATTAGGTTTATGTGGTGTTTTGATTTTGTAGAAGAGAGATTATGGAAGGAATTAAGAATGAAGAGAGATAATTTTTAATGTGAGGAAGTGAAGAAGACTAAGGGGTTAACATTTTTTGTTTCTCCCAACTCAACCGTTTGGGTTCCAATTGATATCAATGACTCTACATTTTCAAAGAAACTATTGAGTTGTCCAAGCATACATGATTTAACGTGTTCATAACAAACATTTTTTTGCATTTTTATTAATCTTATTTAATTTAAATTAATTAATAATTAATAGAATTAAAGTAAGACAAACTTTCCTTTTATAGCAACAATAAAAAAAGAGAATGCATTAGAGATTGACACTTGAAAAACTTGCCAAAGATCTCAACTTGCTTTTTTCGATTGTATGATAATTAATATATTAAAAAAGTAATTAAAAATTAAATTCTTTTGTGAGGTAATTTATAATTAATAAGTTTGTGATGATAAAATATAACAAATATAAAAATAGTCTATGATTAATAAATTAATTTGATTTATAAATGTCATTAAAGTCAATATTATGATTAAGAGTTCTTAACCATTGAAATCATCGATTTTATTTTCTTAATATAAAATACAATAAATGTATAGAACAATCTAGGATCGATAAAATTATTTGATTTAATATTGTCATTAAAATGAATGTTACGATTTAAAGTTTTATTATTAACATATATTATTGAAATAAATGAAAATCTAATTTATATGATTTGGATGAATTAATTACGTGACATATATACAAAAATTTAAAAATTTAATTTTAAGTGACAAAGCCAAATGCTACACTCATAACATCACTACAGTAAATATTTTTGGTGGTGGTTGATTAGGTTTATGTGGTGTTTTTGATTTTGTAGAAGAGGAGATTATGGAAGGAATTAAGAAGAATGAAGAGAGATAATTTTTTAATGTGAAGAGGAAGTGAAGAAGACTAAGGGGTTAACATTTTTTTGTTTCTCCCAACTCACCTGTTTGGGTTCCAATTGATATCAATGACTCTACATTTTTCAAAGAAACTATTGAGTTGTCCAAGCATACATGATTTAACGTGTTCATAACAAACTTTTTTTGCATTTTAATTAATCTTTATTTAATTTAAATTAATTAATAATTAATAGAATTAAAGTAAGACAAACTTTCCTTTTATAGCAACAATAAAAAAAGAGAATGCATGAGAGATTGACACTTGGAAAACTTGCCAAAGATCTCAACTTGCTTTTTTCGATTGTATGATAATTAATATATTAAAACAGTAATTAAAAATTAAAATCTTTTGTGAGGTAATTTATAATTAATAAGTTTGTGATGATAAAATATAACAAATATAAAAATAGTCTATGATTAATAAACTAATTTGATTTATAAATGTCATTAAAGTAAATATTATGATTAAGAGTTCTTAACCATTGAAATCATCGATTTTATTTTCTTAATATAAAATACAATAAATGTATAGAACAATCTAGGATCGATAAAACAATTTGATTTAATATTGTCATTAAAATGAATGTTTATTTAAAGTTTTATTATTAACATATATTATTGAAATAAATGAAAATCTAATTTATATGATTTGGATGAATTAATTACGGATATATATAAAAATTTAAAATTCTAATTTTAAGTGACAAAGCCAAATGCTACACTCATAACATCACCACTATGTAAATATTTTTTGGTGGTGGTTGATTAGGTTTATGTGGTGTTTTGATTTTGTAGAAGAGGAGATTATGGAAGGAATTAAGAAGAATGAAGAGAGATAATTTTTAATGTGAAGAGGAAGTGAAGAAGACTAGGGGTTAACATTTTTTGTTTCTCCCAACTCAACTGCTTGGTTCCAATTGATATCAATGACTCTACATTTTTCAAAGAAATTATTGAGTTGTCCAAGCATACATGATTTAACGTGTTCATAACAAACTTTTTTTTTTTGCATTTTTATTAATCTTTATTTAATTTAAATTAATTAATAATTAATAGAATTAAAGTAAGACAAACTTTCCTTTTATAGCAACAATAAAAAAAGAGAATGCATGAGAGATTGACACTTGGAAAACTTGCCAAAGATCTCAACTTGCTTTTTTCGATTGTATGATAATTAATATATTAAAATAGTAATTAAAAATTAAAATCTTTTGTGAGGTAATTTATAATTAATAAGTTTGTGATGATAAAATATAACAAATATAAAAATAGTCTATGATTAATAAACTAATTTGATTTACAAATGTCATTAAAGTAAATATTATGATTAAGAGTTCTTAACCATTGAAATCATCAATTTTATTTTCTTAATATAAAATACAATAAATGTATAGAACAATCTAGGATCGATAAAACAATTTGATTTAATATTGTCATTAAAATGAATGTTACGATTTAAAGTTTTATTATTAACATATATTATTGAAATAAATGAAAATCTAATTTATATGATTTGGATGAATTAATTACGTGACATATATACAAAAATTTAAAAATTCTAATTTTAAGTGACAAAGCCAAATGCTACACTCATAACATCACTGCTACAGAAATATTTTTTGGTGGTGGTTGATTAGGGTTTATGTGGTGTTATTGATTTTGTAGAAGAGGAGATTATGGAAGGAATTAAGAAGAATGAAGAGAGAATTTTTAATGTGAAGAGGAAGTGAAGAAGACTAAGGGTTAACATTTTTTTGTTTCTCCCAACTCACCTTGGGTTCCAATTGATATCAATGACTCTACATTTTCAAAGAAACTATTGAGTTGTCCAAGCATACATGATTTAACGTGTTCATAACAAACTTTTTTTGCATTTTATTAATATTTATTTAATTTAAAATAATTAATAATTAATAGAATTAAAGTAGGACAAACTTTCCTTTATATATCATATAAATGAGAATGCATGAGAGATTGACACTTAACATGCCAAAGATCTCATCTTGCTTTTTCTATTGCATGATTGTATGATAATTAATATATTAAAAATTAATTAAAAATTTTTTGTGAGGTAATTTATAATTAAAAGTTTTTATTATAAAATATAACAAATATAGAAATAGTCTATGATTAGTAAACTAATTTGATTTATTAATGTCATTAAAGTAAGTATTATGATTTAGAGTTCTTAACAATTGAAATCATCGATTTTATTTTCTTATTATAAAATACAATAAGTAATCTAGGATCGATAAAATTATTTGATTTAATATTGTCATTAAAATGAATGTTATGATTTAAAGTTTTATTATTAATATATATTATTGAAATAAATCAAAATCTAATTTATATGATTTGGATGAATTAATTACGTGACATATATACAAAATTTAAAAATTTAATTTTAAGTGAAAGCCATTAACTCATAAACATCACATGTAAATATTATGTAATCATCATGGATGTAATAGTTTTAATTAGGTTTTACTTTCCAGACTATATTATGTAACCGCTCTAAAGCCATGTAAGAGATTTATCCAAGAATTTGCTTTCCGACCTATAAACCGCTAGTAAATTAGGCGTATGGCATGATAAAACCACATAGCTAACTCTAATCACAAGATAAATTATCCTGAACTCAACACACTTTTTCACACATGCACCTCTAGTACCTCTGTTGCCTTCAATAAATGGTCAAGTCCTAACGAGGTATCCTAGCACCGCTGTTTCACAAACATATCATCATAGTCCTCGAATCAAAGATCATACCCTCGATGACCTCGATGTTGCCTACGAAAGTGATGATCGCCCTACGTACAAGGATACCCCACGAGTTGCCTTTATGACCATCATATGTCCCTTCAAATGTCCCTTCACATCCAAAATAGGTTACCTACCAACTAACTACAGATGGATAAGATTATTCTAAAGGAGAAATACTAAACTATTTGAATACCTTAATTGCTTGATCTATCAAAAACTTTTCCCACCCCACACTTTCTAAAAAGTTCATTTTCAAACGCCTTGTATACATTCCAACGAAATCATTACAAAATTTTTTCCAAACAAACATTTCCAACACTTCGATACATCCAATACATTGTGGTAAGTTAAGCTAAATGCCTTTCAAACATTTTCAAACACACACACGTAAAGCAAGTTTCAAAGTGAGCTAAAGTATTAAGAGCCCGTAGATAACTACTGATGGAAATGGTGCTAATACCTTCCTCATAATCACCTCTTATTTTAATCTAACGAAGGTCTTTTCCTATTCTTTTACCGTCCTTAATTGATAAAATAAAAGTCGGTGGCGACTCTTGCTATCTCGCAACATTTGTGATCAAACGAAACAATCCAGTCGGGCTCCCACCGTGTTACAGTGCTTGAAAGTGACTAAAGTGGTTGGAAAATAGAATACTAATTTGCCAACTTTGGAATTTTGAGAATTTTGGGTCATTGGGTCGAGGCTAGTAATCCGTCTCGAGCATCCGAACTAGTTGGGTATATATAGAGGAGGAAAATAGGTCAAGACTTTAAGAGAAAATATCTTCTTTCAATGGAGAACATTTGATTTGAAATTTGTATGAAATCTTTCCAAACTTGGCTCAATCTTCCTTAAATATTCTTGCACGATTGGCATCTTGTTTGGCTTCCTTGGTCCTCAAGATAAGTAAATCAAGCCCAACTTGTCTTAGACCTTGCTTTTGCATTTTATTTAATTAAAATTGAATTTAAATTTTAAATCCAAAATAAATCTAATAAATTGGGAAAGAGGCGTGGCAAGGAGCATAGACTATGGATAATGTTAAGATCGATTTGGATCATAAAATTCTGCCCATTTGAAAATATTTGCATTTGTCAAGTATTTTCCTTTATACCTGCCAAAAATGCTCAATTGCACAACTTGTATCTTGCTCAATTTTTAACATTTTGGGTGTTCTTGGACTTTAGAAAATCAAGATGTATTATAAACATCAATTTTGTTTCATCTTCATTGAAGTTTTCATGTTCATGAACTTCTTTGCAAAAGATGACTTTTGTTGACTTTTAAAAGGACCTATAATTTGATCCAACTTCAAATGAAGCATTTCTAGCCCAAGCTTGTGAGACATGAAGTCAGAGACTTGAATTCCTTTTAAATGAGCTTTTGTGAAAAATTTTAATAAAGCATGTGAAAGTTATGCCTGGTCAAAGTTCTATTGACTTTGTCTAGAAAACCCTAATTTGGAAATTTGATCTTTGATCAAATTTGACTTTTCTTGATGAATCATGATCAACCCATCAAAGTATGAATATTATCAATATGACAAAAATAAGAAGTTTGACCGCATGTTGACCACAATTGACTTTTGTCCAATATAATGATTTCAATTCAAAGTGGATGAGCAATTTGACTTGAAGGTTTGAACTTGATATGGTGATCCTCACATATTATGGGTATGATGATCATTTAGAGAATCGGAACCATCTTGACTTGAGGAGAAAACCCTAGTTTGATGGATTAAAAGAGGGTTTGTCCGGTCAACTTGTGAAACTGAGTATGGAGTCAGGATTGTCTTGAGAAGTAAGAGGGAAAACTTTGGGGTATAACAATGACTCTAAAGGTGGACCTTCTGAAGGAGAGCTTCTAAAGGTAGTCCAGCCTCTGGCGGTGGTCATAATTTTGAAGGTGGAACTTCTGAAGAAAGAACTTTTGAAGGTGATCGAACTTTAAAGGTGGTGGTTCTAGATAAGGTCCGGTTAACAAAGGAACTTCGGTGGAAATAGAACTTCTAAAGAAAGTCTAGAAGGAGATACTATTTCTAGAGTCAGAAGGAGATTCTGAACAAAAGGCAGTTGGAAAAGTTCTCAAGAAGAAAATATGGATGAAGGCCATTGTAAAAGAACTTAAGGCTTCAGAAGGAAACAAGACTTGGAAGTTAACTGAGCTTCCAAGGGAGAAGAAAGTCATCAACGTCAGATGGGTTTTTAAGGTAAAGCTATTTTATGGATCGCTTGGAAAGCATAAATCAAGGATAGTACGTGAGTTTTCTTAGAAACCTGACTAGATTATTTTGAGGTGTTTGCTCCTATAGCTAGGCATGAAACAATCATATTGGTGATTGCTATAAATAAGTGGTTACCGATGCATTTGGATGTGAACTCAAGATTTAAACGGTCCATTACAAGAGGAGGTATACGGTCACAACCTCCTGCTTCGGAACAAGAATCAGAAGGAATGGTGTACAAGCTACACAAAGCTCTTTATGGATCAAGGCACCCAAACCTTGAATCGTAATATTGATTCATTTTTCAAGAAGCAAGGGTTTTAAATGAGATGGAGTATGGCGTATGTGAAACATTTCTGAAGCAATATGATTCTAGTGTGGTTTATGTGATGACATATAGTAATTGGGAGTTGTCCAGAGATATAAACTTTGAGGTTCAAATTTTTGTTGCTTCTCCCAACTCACCTATTTAGGTTCCAATTGATATCAATGACTCTACATTTTTCAAAGAAACTATTGACCTGTCCAAGCATACATGATTTAACGTGTTCATAACAAACTTTTTTTTTTGCATTTTTATTAATATTTATTTAATTTAAAATAATTAATAATTAATAGAATTAAAGTAAGACAAACTTTCCTTTTATAGCAACAATATAAAATGAGAATGCATGAGAGATTGACACTTGGCAAACTTGCCAAAGAACTCATCTTGCTTTTTTCTATTGTATGATAATTAATATATTAAAAAAATGATTAAAAATTAAAATCTTTTGTGAGGTAATTTATAATTAATAAGTTTTTTATTATAAAATATAACAAATATAGAAATAGTCTATGATTAGTAAACTAATTTGATTTATTAATGTCATTAAAGTAAGTATTATGATTTAGAGTTCTTAACCATTGAAATCATCGATTTTATTTTCTTATTATAAAATACAATAAGTAATCTAGGATCGATACAATTATTTGATTTAATATTGTCATTAAAATGAATGTTATGATTTAAAGTTTTATTATTAACATATATTATTGAAATAAATCAAAATCTAATTTATATGATTGGATGAATTAATTACGTGACATATATACAAAAATTAAAAATTCTAATTTTAAGTGACAAAGCCAAATGCTACACTATAACATCACCGCTAGTAAATATTTTTGGTGGTGGTTGATTAGGGTTTATGTGGTGTTTTGATTTTGTAGAAGAGGAGATTATGGAAGGAATTAAGAAGAATGAAGAGAGATAATTTTTAATGTAAGAGGAAGTGAAGAAGACTATGGGGTTAACATTTTTTTGTTTCTCCCAACTCACCTATTGGGTTCCAATTGATATCAATGACTCTACATTTTCAAAGAAACTATTGAGTTGTCCAAGCATACATGATTTAACGTGTTCATAACAAACTTTTTTTTTGCATTTTATTAATATTTATTTAATTTAAATAATTAATAATTAATAGAATTAAAGTAGACAAACTTTCCTTTTATAGCATCAATATAAAATGAGAATGCATGAGAGACACACTTAAACATGCCAAAGATCTCATCTGCTTTTTCTATTGCATGATTGTATGATAATAATATATTAAAAACTAATTAAAAATTAAAATCTTTGTGAGGTAATTTATAATTAATAAGTTTTTATTATAAAATATACAAATATAGAAATAGTCTATGATTAGTAAACTAATTTGATTTATTAATGTCATTAAAGTAAGTATTATGATTTAGAGTTCTTAACAATTGAAATCATCGATTTTATTTTCTTATTATAAAATACAATAAGTAATCTAGGATCGATAAAATTATTTGATTTAATCATTAAAATGAATGTTATGATTTAAAGTTTTATTATTAACATATATTATTGAAATAAATCAAAATCTAATTTATATGATTTGGATGAATTAATTACGTGACATATATAAAAATTTAAAAATTCTAATTTTAAGTGACAAAGCCAAATGCTACAACTATATACATTGTAAATATTTTTGGTGGTGGGTGATTAGGGTTTATGTGGTGTTTTTGATTTTGTAGAAGAGGAGATTATGGAAGGAATTAAGAAGTATGAAGAGATAATTTTTAATGTGTAAAGGAAGTGAAGAAGACTAAGGGGTTAACATTTTTTTGTTTCTCCCAACTCACCCTGTCAGTTCCAATTGATATCAATGACTCTACATTTTTCAAAGAAACTATTGAGTTGTCCAAGCATACATGATTTAACGTGTTCATAAACATTTTTTTTTGCATTTTATTAATATTTATTTAATTAAAAATAATTAATTAATAGAATTAAAGTAGAGACAAACCTTCCTTTTATAGCATCAATATAAAATGAGAATGCATGAGAGATTGACACTCAAACATGCCAAAGATCTCATCTTGTTTTTTTCTATTGCATGATTGTATGATAATTAATATATTAAAAATAAAATCTTTTGTGAGGTAATTTATAATTAATAAGTTTTTATTATAAAATATAACAAATATAGAAATAGTCTATGATTAGTAAACTAATTTGATTTATTAATGTCATTAAAGTAAGTATTATGATTTAGAGTTCTTAACCATTGAAATCAATCGTTTATTTTCTTATTATAAAATACAATAAAGTAATCTAGGATCGATAAAATTTTTGATTTAATATTGTCATTAAAATGAATGTTATGATTTAAAGTTTTATTATTAACATATATTATTGAAATAAATCAAAATCTAATTATATGATTTGGATGAATTAATTACGTGACATATATACAAAAATTTAAAAATTTAATTTTAAGTGACAAAGCCAAATGCTACAATCATAACATCACATGTAAATATTTTTTTGGTGGTGGTTGATTAGGTTTATGGTGTTTTTGATTTTGTAGAAGAGATTATGGAAGGAATTAAGAAGAATGAAGAGAGATAATTTTAATGTGAAGAGGAAGTGAAGGACTAAGGGTTATAACTTTTTTTGTTTCTCCCAACTCACCGCTTGGGTTCCAATTGATATCAACCTACATTTTCAAAGAAACTATTGAGTTGTCTCAAGACATGATTTAACGTGTTCATAACAAACATTTTTTGCATTTTTTATTAATATTTATTTAATTAATAAATAATTAATAGAATTAAAGTAAGACAAACTTTCCTTTTATAGCAACAAAAGAGAATGCATGAGATTGACACTTGGAAACTGCCAAAGATCTCAACTTGCTTTTTTCGATTGATGATAATTAATATATTAAAACAAGAATTAAAAATTAAAATCTTTTGTGAGGTAATTTATAATTAATAAGTTTGTGATGATAAAATATAACAAATATAAAATAGTCTATGATTAATAAACTAATGTCAATTATTATGATTAAGAGTTCTTAACCATTGCATCGATTTTATTTTCATATATAATAAATGTATAGAAATCTAGGATCGATAAAATTATTTGATTTAATATTGTCATTAAATGAATGTTACGATTTAAAGTTTTATTATTAACATATATTATTGAAATAAATGAAAATCTAATTTATATGATTTGGATGAATTAATTACGTGACATATATACAAAAATTTAAAAATTCTAATTTTAAGTGACAAAGCCAAATGCTACACTCATAACATCACCGTAAATAATTTTTGGTGGTGGTTGATTAGGTTTATGTGGTGTTTTTGATTTTGTAGAAGAGATTATGGAAGGAATTAAGAAGAATGAAGAGAGATAATTTTTAATGTGAAGAGGAAGTGAAGAAGACTAAGGGTTAATTTTTTTGTTTCTCCCAACTCACCGTTTGGGTTCCAATTGATATCAATGACTCTACATTTTCAAAGAAACTATTGAGTTGTCCAAGCATACATGATTTAACGTGTTCATAAGAAACATTTTTTTGCATTTCATTAATCTTAATTTAATTTAAAATTAATAATTAATAGAATTAAAGTAAGACAAACTTTCCTTTATAGCAACAATAAAAAGAGAATGCATGAGAGATTGACACTTGAAAACTTAAAAGATCTCAACTTGCTTTTTCGATTGATGATAATTAATATATTAAACAAGAATTAAAATTAAAATCTTGTGAGGTAATTTATAATTAATAAGTTTGTGATATAAATATAACAAATATAAAATAATCTATGATTAATAAACTAATTTGATTTATAAATCATTAAAGTAAATATTATGATTAAGAGTTCTTAACCATTGAAATCATCGATTTTATTTTCTTAATATAAAATACAATAAATGTATAGAACAATCTAGGATCGATAAAACAATTTGATTTAATATTGTCATTAAAATGAATGTTATTTAAAGTTTTATTATTAAATATATTATTGAAATAAATCAAAATCTAATTTATATGATTTGGATGAATTAATTACAATATATACAAAATTTAAAATTTAATTTTAAGTGACAAAGCCAAATGCTACACCTATAACATCACAAATATTTTTGGTGGTGGTTGATTAGGGTTTATGAGGTGTTTTTGATTTTGTAAAAGAGAAGATTATGGAAGGAATTAAGAAGTATGAAGAGAGATAATTTTTTAATGTGTAAAGGAAGTGAAGAAGACTATGGGGTTAACATTTTTTTTTGTTTCTCCCAACACACCTATTTGGGTTCCAATTGATATCAATGACTCTACATTTTTCAAAGAAACTATTGAGTTGTCCAAGCATACATGATTTAACGTGTTCATAACAAACTTTTTTTTTGTTGCATTTTTATTAATATTTATTTAATTTAAAATAATTAATAATTAATAGAATTAAAGTAGGACAAACTTTCCTTTTATAGCATCAATAAAAGAGAATGCATGAGAGATTGACACTTGGCAAACATGCCAAAGATCTCAACTTTGCTTATTGCATGATTGTATGATAATTAATATATTAAAACTAATTAAAATTAAAATCTTTTGTGAGGTAATTTATAATTAATAAGTTTTTATTATAAAATATAACAAATATAGAAATAGTCTATGATTAATAAACTAATTTGATTTATTAATGTCATTAAAGTAAGTATTATGATTAGAGTTCTTAACCATTGAAATCATCGATTTTATTTTCATTATAAAATACAATAAGTAATCTAGGATCGATAAAATTATTTGATTTAATATTGTCATTAAAATGAATGTTATGATTTAAAGTTTTATTATTAACATATATTATTGAAATAAATCAAAATCTAATTTATATGATTTGATGAATTAATTACGTGACATATATACAAAAATTTAAAAATTTAATTTTAAGTGACAAAGCCAATGCTACACTCATAACATCACGCTTGTAAATATTTTTGGTGGTGGGTGATTAGGGTTTATGTGGTGTTTTGATTTTGTAGAAGAGGAGATTATGGAAGGAATTAAGAAGAATGAAGAGAGATAATTTTTAATGTAAAGGAAGTGAAGAAGACTAAGGTTAACATTTTTGTTGCTCTCCAACTCACCCGTTTGGTTCCAATTGATATCAATGACTCTACATTTTCAAAGAAACTATTGAGTTGTCCAAGCATACATGATTTAACGTGTTCATAATAAACATTTTTTTTTGCATTTTTATTAATATTTATTTAATTTAAAATAATTAATAATTAATAGAATTAAAGTAAGACAAACTTTCCTTTTATAGCAACAATAAAAAAGAGAATGCATGAGAGATTGACACTTGGAAAACATGCCAAAGATCTCATCTTGTTTTTTCATTGCATGATTGTATGATAATTAATATATTAAAAACTTAATTAAAATTAAAATCTTTTGTGAGGTAATTTATAATTAATAAGTTTTTTATGAAAATATAACAAATATAGAAATAGTCTATGATTAATAAACTAATTTGATTTATTAATGTCATTAAAGTAAGTATTATGATTTAGAGTTCTTAACCATTGAAATCATCGATTTTATTTTCTTATTATAAAATACAATAAGTAATCTAGGATCGATAAAATTTTGATTTAATATTGTCATTAAAATGAATGTTATGATTTAAAGTTTTATTATTAATATATATTATTGAAATAAATCAAAATCTAATTTATATGATTTGGATGAATTAATTACGTGACATATATACAAAAATTTAAAAATTCTAATTTTAGTGACAGCCAAATACACTCATAACATCAACGCTACAAAAATATTTTTTGGTGGTGGTTGATTAGGTTTATGTGGTGTTTTTGATTTTGTAGAAGAGGAGATTATGGAAGGAATTAAGAAGAATGAAGAGAGATAATTTTAATGTGAAGAGGAAGTGAAGAAGACTAGGGGTTAACATTTTTTGTTTCTCCCAACTCACCCTGTGGGTTCCAATTGATATCAATGACTCTACATTTTTCAAAGAAACTATTGAGTTGTCCAAGCATACATGATTTAACGTGTTCATAACAAACATTTTTTTTTGCATTTTCATTAATCTTAATTTAATTTAAACTAATTAATAATTAATAGAATTAAAGTAAGACAAACTTTCCTTTTATAGCAACAATAAAAAAGAATGCATGAGATTGACACTTGGAAAATTGCCAAAGATCTCAACTTGTTTTTTCGATTGTATGATAATTAATATATTAAAACAGTAATTAAAAATTAAAATCTTTGTGAGGTAATTTATAATTAATAAGTTTGTATGATAAAATATAACAAATATAAAATAGTCTATGATTAATAAACTAATGTCAATATTATGATTAAGATTTTAACCATTGCATCGATTTTATTTTCTTAATATAAATACAATAAATGTAGAACAATCTAGGATCGATAAAATTATTTGATTTATTGTCATTTAAAATGAATGTTACGATTTAAAGTTTTATTATATTAATATATTATTGAAATAAATGAAAATCTAATTTATATGATTTTGAATTAATTACTATGACATATACAAAATTTAAAATTCTAATTTTAAGTGACAAAGCCAATGCTACACTCATAACATCACCGCTATGAAATATTTTTGGTGGTGGTTGATTAGGGTTTATGTTTTTGATTTGTAGAAGAGAGATTATGGAAGGAATTAAGAAGAATGAAGAGAGATAATTTTTAATGTGAAGAAGTGAAGAAGACTAAGGGTTAACATTTTTGTTTCTCCCAACTCACCTGTTTGGGTCCAATTGATATCAATGACTCTACATTTTCAAAGAAACTATTGAGTTGTCCAAGCATACATGATTTAACGTTCATAACAAACATTTTTTTTGCATTTATTAATCTTATTTAATTTAAAATAATTAATAGAATTAAAGTAAGACAAACTTTCCTTTTTAGCAACAATAAAAAAGAGAATGCATGAGAGATTGACACTTGGAAAACTTGCCAAAGATCTCAACTTGCTTTTTTCGATTGTATGATAATTAATATATTAAAACAAGAATTAAAAATTAAAATCTTGTGAGGTAATTTATAATTAATAAGTTTGTGATGATAAAATATAACAAATATAAAAATAGTCTATGATTAATAAACTAATGTCAATATTAAGGATTAAGAGTTCTTAACCATTGCATCGATTTTATTTTCTTAATATAAAATACAATAAATGTAGAACAATCTAGGATCGATAAAATTATTTGATTTAATATTGTCATTAAAATGAATGTTACGATTTAAAGTTTTATTATTAACATATATTATTGAAATAAATGAAAATCTAATTTATATGATTTGGATGAATTAATTACGTGACATATATACAAAAATTTAAAAATTTAATTTTAAGTGACAAAGCCAAATGCTACACTCATAACATCACCGCTACGTAAATAATTTTTGGTGGTGGTTGATTAGGTTTATGTGGTGTTTTGATTTTGTAGAAGAGATTATGGAAGGAATTAAGAAGAATGAAGAGAGATAATTTTTAATGTGAAGAGGAAGTGAAGAAGACTATAAGTTAACATTTTTTTTGTTTCTCCCAACTCACCGTTTGGATTCCAATTGATATCAATGACTCTACATTTTCAAAGAAACTATTGAGTTGTCCAGCATACATGATTTAACGTGTTCATAACAACATTTTTTTTTGAATTTTATTAATATTAATTTAATTTAAAATAATTAATAATTAATAGAATTAAAGTAAGACAAACTTTCCTTTATAGCATCAATAAAAATGAGAATGCATGAGAGATTGACACTTGGAAAACATGCAAAGATCTCATACTTGCTTTTCTATTGCATGATTGTATGATAATTAATATATTAAAAAGAATTAAAAATTAAAATCTTTTGTGAGGTAATTTATAATTAATAAGTTTTTATTATAAAATATAACAAATATAGAAATAGTCTATGATTAGTAAACTAATTTGATTTATTAATGTCATTAAAGTAAGTATTATGATTTAGAGTTCTTAACCATTGAAATCATCGATTTTATTTTCTTATTATAAAATACAATAAGTAATCTAGGATCGATAAAATTATTTGATTTAATATTGTCATTAAAATGAATGTTATGATTTAAAGTTTTATTATTAACATATATTATTGAAATAAATCAAAATCTAATTTATATGATTTGGATGAATTAATTACGTGACATATATACAAAAATTTAAAAATTTAATTTTAGTGACAAAGCCAAATGCTACACTCATAACATCACCTTATGAAAATATTTTTGGTGGTGGTTGATTAGGTTTATGAGGTGTTTTGATTTTGTAGAAGAGGAGATTATGGAAGGAATTAAGAAGAAGAGAGAGATAATTTTTAATGAAAGGAAGTGAAGAAGACTAAGGTTAACATTTTTTTGTTTCTCCCAACTCACCGTTGGGTTCCAATTGATATCAATGACTCTACATTTTCAAAGAAACTATTGAGTTGTCCAAGCATACATGATTTAACGTGTTCATAACAAACATTTTTTTTGAATTTTATTAATATTTATTTAAATTAATTAATAATTAATAGAATTAAAGTAGACAAACTTTCCTTTTATAGCATCAATATAAATGAGAATGGAGAGATTGACACTTAAAAACATGCCAAAGATCTCATCTTTTTTGATTGTATGATAATTAATATATTAAAAAAACTAATTAAAAATTAAAATCTTTTGTGAGGTAATTAATAAGTTTTATTATAAAATATAACAAATATAGAAATAGTCTATGATTAGTAAACTAATTTGATTTATTAATGTCATTAAAGTAAATATTATGATTTAGAGTTCTTAACCATTGAAATCATCGATTTTATTTTCTTATTATAAAATACAATAAGTAATCTAGGATCGATAAAATTATTTGATTTATTCATTAAAATGAATGTTACGATTTAAAGTTTTATTATTAACATATATTATTGAAATAAATCAAAATCTAATTTATATGATTTGGATGAATTAATTAATACATATATACAAAATTTAAAATTTAATTTTAAGTGACAAAGCCAAATGCTACACTCATAACATCACCATGTAAATATTTTTTGGTGGTGGTTGATTAGGTTTTATGGTGTTTTGATTTTGTAGAAGAGAGATTATGGAAGGAATTAAGAAGAATGAAGAGAGATAATTTTTAATGTGAAGAGGAAGTGAAGAAGACTAGGTTAACATTTTTTGTTTCTCCCAACTCACCTTTTGGATTCCAATTGATATCAATGACTCTACATTTTCAAAGAAACTATTGAGTTGTCCAAGCATACATGATTTAACGTGTTCATAATAAAACATTTTTTTTTTCATTAATAATTTAATTTAAAATAATTAATAATTAATAGAATTAAAGTAAGACAAACTTTCCTTTTATAGCAACAATAAAAATGAGAATGCATGAGAGATTGACACTTAAAACATGCCAAAGATCTCACTTGCTTTTTGAATGTATGATAATTAATATATTAAAAACTAATTAAAATTAAAATCTTTTGAGGTAATTTATAATTAATAAGTTTTGATGATAAAATATAACAAATATAGAAATAGTCTATGATTATAAACTAATTTGATTTATTAATGTCATTAAAGTATTATGATTTAGAGTTCTTAACCATTGAATTCATTGATTTATTTATATTATAAAATACAATAAGCAATCTAGGATCGATAAAATTATTTGATTTAATATTGTCATTAAAATGAATGTTATGATTTAAAGTTTTATTATTAAATATATTATTGAAATAAATCAAATCTAATTATATGATTTGGATGAATTAATTACGGACATATATACAAAATTTAAAAATTTAATTTTAAGTGACAAAGCAAATGCTACACTCATAACATCACATGTTATGTAAATATTTTGTGGTGGTTGATTAGGGTTTATGTGGTGTTTTGATTTTGTAGAAGAGGAGATTATGGAAGGAATTAAGAAGAAAGAGAGATAATTTTTAATGTGAAAGGAAGTGAAGAAGACTAAGGGGTTAACATTTTTTTGTTTCTCCCAACTCACCCATTTGGGTCCAATTGATATCAATGACTCTACATTTTCAAAGAAACTATTGAGTTGTCCAAGCATACATGATTTAACGTGTTCATAACAAACATTTTTTTTTGCATTTTATTAATATTTATTTAATTTAAAATAATTAATAATTAATAGAATTAAAGAGACAAACTTTCCTTTTATAGCATCAATATAAAATGAGAATGCATGAGAGATTGACACTTGGCAAACATGCCAAAGATCTCATCTTGTTTTTCATTGTATGATTAATTATAATTAAAATAATTAAAAATTAAAATCTTTGTGGTAATTTATAATTAATAAGTTTTTATTATAATATAACAAATAATAAAATAGTCTATGATTAGTAAACTAATTTGATTTATTATTAATGTCATTAAAGTAAGTATTATGATTTAGTTCTTAACCATTGAAATCATCGATTTTATTTTCTTATTATAAAATACAATAATAATCTAGGATCGATAAAATTATTTGATTTAATATTGTCATTAAAATGAATGTTATGATTTAAAGTTTTATTATTAACATATATTATTGAAATAAATCAAAATCTAATTTATATGATTTGGATGAATTAATTACGTGATATATATACAAAAATTTAAAATTCTAATTTTATGACAAAGCCAAATGCTACACTCATAACATCAATGCTATGTAAAATATTTTTTGGTGGTGGTTGATTAGGGTTTATGTGGTGTTTTTGATTTTGTAGAAGAGGAGATTATGGAAAATTAGAAGAATGAAGAGAGATAATTTTAATGAAGAGGAAGTGAAGAAGACTAAGGGTTAACATTTTTTTTTTTCTCCCAACTCACCTGTTTGGATTCCAATTGATATCAATGACTCATATTTTTCAAAGAAACTATTGAGTTGTCCAAGCATACATGATTTAACGTGTTCATAACAAACATTTTTTGCATTTTATTAATCTATTTAATTTAAATTAATTAATAATTAATAGAATTAAAGTAGACAAACTTTCCTTTTATAGCAACAATAAAAAGAGAATGCATGAGAATTGACACTTGGAAAACTTGCCAAAGATCTCAACTTGTTTTTTTCGATATGATAATTAATATATTAAAACAAGAATTAAAAATTAAAATCTTTGTGAGGTAATTTATAATTAATAAGTTTGTGATGATAAATATAACAAATATAAAAATAGTCTATGATTAATAAACTAATTTGATTTATAAATATTATTAAAGTAAATATTATGATTAAGAGTTCTTAACCATTGAAATCATCAATTTTATTTTCTTAATATAAAATACAATAAATGTATAACAATCTAGGATCGATAAAACAATTTGATTTAATATTGTCATTAAAATGAATGTTACGATTTAAAGTTTTATTATTAACATATATTATTGAAATAAATGAAAATCTAATGTATATGATTTGGATGAATTAATTACGGATATATATACAAAAATTTAAAAATTTAATTTATGACAAACCAAATGCTACACTCATAACATCACTGCTATAGTAAATATTTTTTGGTGGTGGTTGATTAGGTTTATGTGGTGTTTTTGATTTTGTAGAAGAGGAGATTATGGAAGGAATTAAGAAGAATGAAGAGATAATTTTTAATGTGAAAGAGTGAAGAAGACTAAGGGGTTAACATTTTTTTGTTTCTCCCAACTCACCTGTTTGGGTTCCAATTGATATCAATGACTCTACATTTTTCAAAGAAACTATTGAGTTGTCCAAGCATACATGATTTAACGTGTTCATAACAAACATTTTTTGATTTTCATTAATATTTATTTAATTTAAAATAATTAATAATTAATAGAATTAAAGTAAGACAAACCTTCCTTTTATAGCATCAATATAAAATGAGAATGCATGAGAGATTGACACTTGGCCAACATGCCAAAGATCTCATCTTGCTTTTCATTGTATGATTGTATGATAATTAATATATTAAAACTAATTAAAATTAAAATCTTTTGTGAGGTAATTTATAATTAATAAGTTTTTATTATAAATATAACAAATATAAAATAGTCTATGATTAGTAAACTAATTTGATTTATTAATGTCATTAAAGTAAGTATTATGATTTAGAGTTCTTAACCATTGAAATCATCGATTTTATTTTCTTATTATAAAATACAATAAGTAATCTAGGATCGATAAAATTATTTGATTTAATATTGTCATTAAAATGAATGTTACGATTTAAAGTTTTATTATTAACATATATTATTGAAATAAATGAAAATCTAATGTATATGATTTGGATGAATTAATTACGTGACATATATAAAAAATTTAAAAATTTAATTTTAAGTGACAAAGCCAAATGCTACACTCATAACATCACTGCTACAGAAATATTTTTTTGGTGGTGGTTGATTAGGGTTTATGTGGTGTTTTTGATTTTGTAGAAGAGGAGATTATGGAAGGAATTAAGAAGAATGAAGAGAGATAATTTTTTAATGTGAAGAGGAAGTGAAGAAGACTAAGGGGTTAACATTTTTTGTTTCTCCCAACTGTTGGTTCCAATTGATATCAATGACTCTACATTTTTCAAAGAAACTATTGAGTTGTCCAAGCATACATGATTTAACGTGTTCATAACAAACATTTTTTTTGCATTTTCATTAATCTTAATTTAATTTAAATTAATTAATAATTAATAGAATTAAAGTAAGACAAACTTTCCTTTTATAGCAACAATAAAAAAAGAGAATGCATGAGAGATTGACACTTGGAAAACTTGCCAAAGATCTCAACTTGCTTTTTTCGATTGTATGATAATTAATATATAAACAAGAATTAAAATTAAATTCTTTGTGAGGTAATTTATAATTAATAAGTTTGTGATGATAAAATATAACAAATATAAAATAGTCTATGATTAATAAACTAATTTGATTTATAAATATCATTAAAGTAAATATTATGATTAAGAGTTCTTAACCATTGAAATCATCGATTTTATTTTCTTAATATAAAATACAATAAATGTATAGAACAATCTAGGATCGATAAAACAATTTGATTTAATATTGTCATTAAAATGAATGTTACGATTTAAAGTTTTATTATTAACATATATTATTGAAATAAATGAAAATCTAATGTATATGATTTGGATGAATTAATTACGTGACATATATACAAAATTTAAAAATTTAATTTTAAGTGACAAAGCAAAATGCTACACTATAACATCACCCAAGTACGTAAATATTTTGGTGGTGGTTGATTAGGTTTATGTGGTTTTTGATTTTGTAAAGAGAAGATTATAAGGAATTAAGAAGAATGAAGAGAGATAATTTTTAATGTAAAGGAAGTGAAGAAGACTAAGGTTAACATTTTTTTGTTTCTCCCAACTCAATTGTTTGGGTTCCAATTGATATCAATGACTCTACATTTTCAAAGAAACTATTGAGTTGTCCAAGCACATGATTTAACGTGTTCATAACAAACATTTTTTTTTGCATTTTTATTAATATTTATTTAATTTAAAATAATTAATAATTAATAGAATTAAAGTAGACAAACTTTCCTTTTATAGCATCTATATAAAAATGAGAATGCATGAGAGATTGACACTTGGCAAACATGCCAAAGATCTCATCTTGCTTCATTGCATGATTGTATGATAATTAATATATTAAAAAAGTAATTAAAAATTAAAATCTTTTGTGAGGTAATTTATAATTAATAAGTTTTTATTATAAAATATAACAAATATAGAAATAGTCTATGATTAGTAAACTAATTTGATTTATTAATGTCATTAAAGTAAGTATTATGATTAGAGTTCTTAACAATTGAAATCATCGATTTTAATTCTTATTATAAAATACAATAAGTAATCTAGGATCGATAAAATTATTTGATTTAATATTGTCATTAAAATGAATGTTATGATTTAAAGTTTTATTATTAAATATATTATTGAAATAAATCAAAATCTAATTTATATGATTGGATTAATTAATTACGATATATACAAAATTTAAAAATTTAATTTAATGACAAAGCCAAATGCTACACTCATAACATCACCGTACGTAAATATTTTTTGGTGGTGGTTGATTAGGGTTTATGGTGTTTTGATTTTGTGAAGAGGAGATTATGGAAGGAATTAAGAAGAATGAAGAGAGATAATTTTAATTTGAAGAGGAAGTGAAGAAGACATAATAACATTTTTTTTTTGTTTCCCAACTCACTGCTTGGATTCCAATTGATATCAATGACTCTACATTTTTCAAAGAAACATGAGTTGTCCAAGCATACATGATTTAACGAATTCATAACAAACATTCTTTTTTGTATTTTAATTAATCTTATTTAATTTAAATTAATTAATAATTAATAGAATTAAAGTAAGACAAACTTTCCTTTTTATAGCACAATAAAAAAGAGAATGCATAGAGATTGACACTTGGAAAACTTGCCAAGATCTCAACTTGCTTTTTTCGATTGTATGATAATTAATATATTAAAAACAGTAATTAAAAATTAAAATCTTTTGTGAGGTAATTTATAATTAATAAGTTTGTGATGATAAAATATAACAAATATAAAAATAGTCTATGATTAATAAACTAATTTGATTTATAAATGTTATTAAAGTAAATATTATGATTAAGAGTTCTTAACCATTGAAATTATGAATTATTTTCTTAATATAAAATACAATAAATGATAGAACAATCTAGGATCGATAAAACAATTTGATTTAATATTGTCATTAAAATGAATGTTTACTTAAAGTTTTATTATTAACATATATTATTGAAATAAATGAAAATCTAATGTATATGATTTGGATGAATTAATTACGTGACATATATACAAAATTTAAAATTTAATTTTAAGTGACAAATCAAATGCTACACTCATAACATCAATGCTATGAAATATTTTTGGTGGTGGTTGATTAGGTTTATGAGGTATTTTGATTTTGTAAAAGAGAAGATTATGGAAGGAATTAAGAAAAGAAGAGATAATTTTTTTAATGTGTAAAGTTAAAGTAAAGAAGACTAAGGGGTTAACATTTTTTGTTTCTCCCAACTCACCTGCTTAGTTCCAATTGATATCAATGACTCTACATTTTTCAAAGAAACTATTGAGTTGTCCAAGCATACATTTAACGGTTCATAACAAACATTTTTTTTGAATTTTATTAATATTTATTTAATTTAAAATAATTAATAATTAATAGAATTAAAGTAGGACAAACCTTCCTTGCATCAATATAAAATGAGAATGCATGAGAGATTGACACTTGGAAAAATGCCAAAAATCTCATCTTGCTTTTTCTATTGCATGATTGTATGATAATTAATATATTAAAAATTAATTAAAATTAAAATCTTTTGTGAGGTAATTTATAATTAATAAGTTTTTATTATAAAATATAACAAATATAGAAATAGTCTATGATTAGTAAACTAATTTGATTTATTAATGTCATTAAAGTAAGTATTATGATTTAGAGTTCTTAATAATTGAAATCATCGATTTATTTTCTTATTATAAAATACAATAAGTAATCTAGGATCGATAAATTATTTGATTTAATATTGTCATTAAAATGAATGTTATGATTTAAAGTTTTATTATTAACATATATTATTGAAATAAATCAAAATCTAATTTATATGATTTGGATGAATTAATTACGTGACATATATACAAAAATTTAAAAATTTAATTTTAAGTGACAAAGCCAAATGCTACACTCATAACATCAATGCTAAAGTAAATATTGTTTTGGTGGTGGTTAGGGTTTATGTGGTGTTTTGATTTTGTAGAAGAGGAGATTATGGAAGGAATTAAGAAGAATGAAGAGAGATAATTCTTTAATGTGAAGAGGAAGTGAAGAAGACTATAATAATATTTTTTTGTTTCTCCCAACTCACCGTTTGATTCCAATTGATATCAATGACTCTACATTTTCAAAGAAACTATTGAGTTGTCCAAGCATACATGATTTAACGTGTTCATAATAAACATTTTTTTTGCATTTTTATTAATCTTAATTTAATTTAAATTAATTAATAATTAATAGAATTAAAGTAAGACAAACTTTCCTTTTATAG
Organism: Vicia sativa; assembly: GCA_021764765.1. Lineage (NCBI taxonomy): Eukaryota > Viridiplantae > Streptophyta > Magnoliopsida > Fabales > Fabaceae > Vicia > Vicia sativa. The sequence continues at coordinate 66,123,014 of CM038795.1, forward strand.
CAACAATAAAAAAGAGAATGCATTAGAGTTTGACACTTGAAAACTTACAAAGATCTCAACTTGCTTTTTTCGATTGTATGATATTAATATATTAAACAAGAATTAAAAAATTAAAT